>PVJC01002408.1:0-35203 GCA_004026665.1 Murina feae | reverse complement strand
AATGCAACCTCCTAAGCCAATGATGCTAGCCAAACACACACACAAGCTAGTCAAACACACACATAATGCCAGCCAAATACATACATGATGCTAACCAAATACACATACAGTGTTAGCCAAATATACACACAGTGCTAGCCAAACACGCACAATGCTAGCCAAACATATACACAATGCTAGCCAAATACACATACAATGGTAGCCAAATACACGTACACTATTGCCCAAAAAAAGAAAAGCCACATGGTAAGACAGGAAGTATAACCACAGTATGTATTCTCTAGGACTCCAAGTACCGGGAGGGCAACTCCGTTTAAGGATACTGCCTTCCTATTTCATTACATTAGGGCACAGCAATTTTCCCCAGTTGTTTCTTGCTGGTTTCATGGGCAATGTTTACAGCAATCGTTTTAAGCAAAACTGAGAGCTGCAAGGGGGTGTCTTCATCTATATTGTCCCTCTAAGGTTGATTTTGTTGCCCACCCTTGCACTAATTGCTTTAATACTTGCACAACATGCAGTAAGTATTGGGGGGCGATTACAGTGAGAATGCAAGCTGTCGTGATTGGTAGTAACCAATCATTTTATGCAGCTTCAGTTTGTGAAGTCTGGGAAATTGATATGCTTAATGGTCCAGTTTTGTCTTTCTAAGCTAGCCTTTCTTTACTTCTCCAAATTCAAAGCGAGACGGTTGACTTTGGTAGCCACGGACAATGCCTTGCACTGCATTTTACAATATTATCAAAACAATATGTCTGTGGAGTCAGTCATCAAAATAGATATCAGTTTAGATACACATAAGAAAGAAAATAGAAGATGGGCATTTATATTTTAAGAATATTTTATCTTTTATATATTTACATTTATACTTTTGCATTTTCCACTTAATATTCCTGACTTCAGAAAAATAATAATGTGATCTTTCATATATTTTCCCCAAAACATTATATCTGCTCAACATATTTGCCCTGATTTTGTTAATGCTTGTCAATGTAACACTCCCCTTCCTGGTTTTCATTATTTTTACCTATTTTCCATTGTATTCACATACTAAGACAAAGAAATTCCAGGAACTATCTTTGGAACAATAAGTTTGAAATCCTTCTCAAGCACAGATTTCTATATTTTAAAAAATTATCATTTTTAGGATTGGCAAATAGACTCCAACTAAACATTTGCTCTTAGAGATTCAAGTTTACTTAGTGATTACTGTCCATGGGTTAGTCAGTAGGTAATGATTTCCTTTGCCTACGGACCTGACATTTAGTTGTTGTAAAAAAATAGATTTGGCTTTAACAATTAATTTTTGCAGTAAGAGTGACTTCGCTTTTGAATTCATTTACGCTGCTACTTAGATTTGTAACAATGAATTTAGTGTAAACACAACTCTAGCTGTTTTTTGGACATTCACTTTTTCTGTTTTGTTACACCAAGTAGTATTGTAACAAACATATAATTGATGTCTACACGTCTACAATCCAAAGGCTTATTATCATCTACGTATTAGTGTCGACCTGAACAAGCCTATCAAGCCATTTGTTAGATATGCAAATGTAATTTATTTTTTTTTTCCTAATGTTGTTATATAATTATTGTAGGGTGTTCCCTAATAGCATTTACAAATTGCAGCAAACATAACTGGTTGATGGTAGAAAGAATCATTGATTCCTTTTATACGAGTTTCCATGATGGTGGACACGTAGGTGAGGTTGCCAGGGGCCGTCGGCCGCTGCTGCTCACCTTTCGCCTCATTGTTCCCAAAATATTCCCTTGAATTGCAACAGAAAGTCTGAAATCATTCTCTCAGAGGATTAAAAAACTTTTGCTGGATTAATAAACAGGGATATCTATCTCTCCATAAACTCCATTTTCTCCTCTAAAATATTTTTCTGGATGTAATTCAAATTGCCCCCTTGATGTTTAAGATTTCCCTGAACCCGAAGTCCATGTCAATTTCACATCCCAGTCCTCCCCTGCACCTCCAGTCGGGACAACTGGTGATACTGACTCCATCGGCTGCTGGTATCTGAGTAGCAGCTGCGGTCGAACACGAGTCCTTCTGTGCTGTGCCCTCTCTCCTGTGCTGGACTTCCTCTGTAATGTTTTACGTGGTGTTCTCACTTAGCTTTTTCTAGTTCAGTTTTCCCCTCTAAGTTCATAACATGATTCCTTATTTTATCTGTGGTATCGCACTCCTTATGGACTGATTTATTGGTTAGGTTCACTGTGGACATTAAAAAGTATAGCATCGACCCTGTATATTAAGGTAACCTCTACAGGAACTCTTGGTTTCATTAAATAAAATACATAAGCCATAACCTTAAACAATAAAGCTTCGTCTTCCAACAAAAGCCACAGATCATATTCCAGAGACCAATTACTGCCACCTCGCTTCTCATCTTCTAATTCTTTTCTAATTATATTTTGTAAAACCAGCCAATCTATGCCTGTTGCCCAGATTTCTCTTGAGTGTCTTTATAGCCCACTTTAAAGACATTTTATATTAATATATCTATTATAAGCCATCAATGAAAACAGTTCATTTACAGTAAACAAAAGGTCTCAGAGATAGCCAGTGTTTTCATAAATCACACAGTTCATTTCTCTGCATACTAATTTTAAACTTAAAACAGGTAAAGAAAATATCTTACCCCAAAAGTTTTCTGGCCATGGACTTCCTAAACTTGTGGTGTTATTAGCCATAATATCCACCAGAAATAGAAGAAGGAGGAGAAAAAAGAGAAAGAAAGAGAAGCCAGTGTGGCCAAAAGAAGCACTTTGATTCTATGTCTTTGTGGTTCCGCAAGAGAAAAATAATTTTCACACAACCCCTCATATACTTGTGTTTGCAGAAAAGGAAACAAGTGTATCATGTTTCCTGCTTTTATACCCAAATTAGCAACTGTTTTTCTTATCTTGGAATTCCACATGGTTCCCGAGACACAAAACAATTTCCTTCTCGTCATTTCCTCAGCGAATGTACTGAATACCTCCTCTTGGCCGCCTCCGAACTGCTTTTGGGATAAGAGACTTTTTTCCTTCTCCTTTCACAATCTCCTACTGACACGCATAGGGAGATTACAAACTCAGCTGCAGCACTGGGTGACATTTCTACAGGAGAGAGAGAGACTGTTTTCCAATGGTTAAAAATTACCTTTAAATCATAAGTTACGGAGGGGAACAAACGCAGAAATCCATGTCCTGTTCAAGGACCATTAATTTTCTAATACCTCTTTTTTATATAAGTTTGTTGTTTTTCAAAACTCTTAAGATGGCTCATTCTATTTGGTATGTTAATTTTGAAAATTTATTTATTTAATAAATATTTATCTACTATGTAATTTAGATTTAATTACAATTGGTATTAAAATATGAAAAAAAGTTTCTAGAGTGAAAGAACCTATTTTTAAAAAGATGATAAAAAATAAAAGAGATGCTCTTTTATTTGACAAAGAACAATTTTTCATTGGAAAACAAATAAAAAATAAGCCCAGACAGTGTCACTCAGTGGTTGAGCATTGACCTATGAACCAGGAGATCACGGATCAATTCCTGGGCTTGACCCCTAGAGTGGAGCATGCCCCTGGGAGGCAGCCAATCAATGATTCTCTCTCATCATTCATGTTTCTATCTCTCTCTCCCTCTCTCTTCCTCTCTGAAGTCAATAAAAAATATTTTTTAAAAAAGAAGTAATAGGAGAAACATAAATACAAACATTTTATTACAACAGAATTTTAAATGCTACAGCAAGGAGTACGTTTTGAGCACAGTAATTTTTTTCATGGGGAGGTGTGAGAGAAGGGGTGACCCTGGTAGTGTGTGTGAAAGTATGAAAATAATTTTACCCAGAAGCGAGTGGATAAAAACATAGAAAGGGCAACATAAAAAGAGAGGAATGATTATAGTATTCACTGAGGTTGTTCTGGGGATGACAAGAGAGTATGCAAAGTGTGGCCATAAAAAGGTTGACATGAGACTTTTCAGGAGGTGTGGGTTAGTTAACACAATTAGGAAAATGTGAAGATTCATCTCTATGACATTCTTGCTGAGGTTTATTTCCATATAATTAAATAAATAAAATATTCATACTGTTGCTTAAGGACAGCAAATGTGGGGTCTCATTTTAATAGTTACTTTTACTTCTCCATATTTGTCCAGTCAAAATTTATAAAAATAGAAAAGTAAAAGACCATTTTATTTCTAAAAATATGTATTATGTGGATAGAATGATATTGAAATACTTCTAAATTATTCCAGAAAGAGTAGGATTCTTCAATTTTCTGTATGCATTTTAAAACCCACATTTGGTTATATTATAGATGAACAATTCAATACATAATAATTGCAAAAATGGATGCATTTTGATACAGAATTATATCAGCTGTATTTACTCTGAAATGAGAAACCCAATGGGTAGAAAGGCTGAGTCTGGCTTGGTCAAATCTGCCTTCTGGGCAGAAACAGAGTTTGCTCCACCTCAGGCCTGGGATACAGGCTGAGACTTCCTCTTATTGTCTCATATCTGAACATCTAAATTTTCTCCAATAAGTTTCCACTTTTGCAGATGGTCAGAACCCATCAAAACTCTGGAGACACCTTGTTTTCTATCAATACTTATAACCTAGGAATACTTTTCTGTTAACAGCTTGTTGATAGCATTCGTTCTTATCTGTGCACATAATTTGCTGGGTAAGGATTTGTACTGTTTTTTTGGCAGAGATCCATGTAAATGAGTGTTTATGTCTATGCAATTTTTGAGTCCCATGACTTGTCATGCCAAAACAGGAAATCAATTTTTATCTTTCCAAAACTGTAAGGTCTGCTTTTCTACTCTTCATTAGTTCATAAGGTGGGTCTCGAGATCTGGATCCTCCACTAGTCCTAACACACATTTGGAGACTTGTTCCTCCCTCATAGTCACAGGACCTAACTCCCTCCCTTCACTTAGGTCTCTGGGTCTCTACAGGGCTTCGATAGTCCCCTTGTTTGAAGGGTCCCCCTAACCACTCCCTCTCCTCTGATCCCGACTCACCACCGTTTTCTTCAGAGCATTTATCAGGCCCTGACTTTGTGCTCGATGTGTTTTTGCTTTTTCTTTATCTCCTCTGCTCTTCCACAAGAGCTAAGCTTTATGAGGACAGAAATTTTATTGATTTGGCTCATATCTGTATCTACATGGCTAATCTAGTTCTCTTAATAACATGTTATTAATAAATAACAAAGCAGACTCTTATTAAATATTTAGTCAATAATAAAATAATTCCAAGGGATCTGAAGATGAAATTGTTTTAGCCATTCCAAATTAGGTTAATAAAAAATGCTACTTACCACTTGAAAACAAAAGATAAAGATCTTTATTTGTAGGCCTTTAATAATTTAAAATTTTGAGTTAGTACTTGATATGGAGTCAAACAATACAAAAGAACATTGTCAGGCAAACTCAGACTTAAGATAAACATTTGACTTTAAACTTTTGTAGCTTTACTTTTTTTTAGCTGTCATGGATTTGTCTTCCTCATAATAAATTGATCCAAGTAATTTAGCATTTTAGGAAAAAAACAGACAAAACTAAAACCTATAGTACAGCTTATAAGTAACAAGTACAAAATGAATGGATTCAAGTGCCTTAATTGTTCAGAAAAGAGAAAAAGATATTGATATATACACTGAGAAAAGAATGAAACTCCTTAACCTGAAATAGAGTTAAAAACAAATTCAAATATCATAATTATTGAAGAAAAATTAAAACATTCCCTTCAACAGAACATTTGACCACTATTATGATTTCTATTCAAAATCAGACAGCACGGCCTTGCTTGTACCATGAGAAAGACAAATACATATACTATGTAAAAAACTGCAAAGATAAAAATGAAAGCATAATTTGTTATAGGTTGTAAAATCATCTACATTGTCACAAACAATGTGAGATGTACAAAGGAAAGAAGTCATTACTAAGAAAAAATTACAGTAAGTATAAAAATAACAAAATATACAATATATATGTGGAAAATGATTTTATTGAAGGATAAAAGAAAACTAAAAATGTGCTGATATAATAAATAATATGATTGCAAATAGGAACATTCAGTACAAAAAGATGTCAATTTTCTTTGACACAGATATTTTCATAAAAATATTCTAATATCATTCTTTAAGAAATTTGGCAAGCTGATTCTAAAATACATAGGGAAGACCAAAGGACCAAAAATTGCTAAGATACTTAAGAAGAAAAAGGACCTTAGAGGACCTATAGGTATTGTGACTTTTTAGAATGCTGTAGTATTTAGTACAGTGTATTTTTTTCTATTTTAATAAATTTGGGGGGAGGGGGTGCCACTGGTTAACAAAATTATACAGGTTTCAGGTACACAATTCTACAACACATCATCTGTATACTCCATTGTCTATTCACCACCACAAGTCAAGTCTATGTGTCCATCACTATTTATCCCGTAGACTCTCCTTCATCTACTCTCATTCCCCTCCTTCCAGCATTCACCACACTGGTGTCTGTGACCATGAGTTCTTTCTCCTTTTTTTTTTTTCTATGTTGCTCAAACCCTCCCTACCTTCTCACCTTCCCGACAGTACAACACAGAACAGTACAGTGTATTGTTGACTCAAGGGGAGATGAGCAGAGTAATGATGCAAAATAGGAAATCCAGAAATGGATCTGGGACAAATGGAACCTTGATATATGACAGGTAACAATTGCCAATCTATATTGAAAGATGATCTGTTCAGAAAACCATGCTGTTATTCAATTGAATATCCACATGGGAAAAAATGGATTCCTCATTTGCACCTTACAAAAATAAGAGGCCCAGATAGGTACTTTTAGAAGGTAGTTTAGAGAAAGACACGTTAAAAAATACAGACCAAAATCACAAACCTTAAAAAAAAAAAAAAAGATTAATTAAGCTAAATATATTAGAACTAGAAGCTCGGTGCACAAAAATTTATGCATTTTGGGGGGCGGTCCCTCAGCCTGGTCTGTGCCCTCTCTCAGTCTGGGACCTCTTGGGGGATGTCCACCTGCTGGCTTAGGCCAACTCCCCAGGGGAATGGGCCTAAGCTGGCAGTCAGACATCCCTCTGGCAGCCCGGAAACCCTCAGGGGATGTCCACTTGCCAGCGGGGAGCAGGCCTAAGCTGCAGTCGAACATCCTTAGTGCTGCTGAGGAGGCAGGAGAGGCTCCCACCACCACTGCTGTACTGGCAGCCATTACCCTGGCTTGCAGCCGAGCAGAGCTCCCCCTGTGGAAATGCACGGACCACCAGGGGCAGCTCCTGCATTTAGCTTCCCCCTGGTGGTCATTGTGTGTCATAGTGACCAGTCATTTACAGTTGTTCTGCTGTTAGGGTCAATTTGCATATTACCCTTTTATTATATAGGATTATATAGGATAGAGGCCTGGTGCATGGGTGGGGGCCAGCTGGTTTGCCCTGAAAGGTGTCTCAGATCAGGGTGGGGGTCCCACTGGGGTTTATGGCCAGCTTAGGTGAGGGGCTGATGGCTGTTTTCAGGCTGGCCACATTCCCTTCAGGGATGGGGTCCTGCTGGGGTGCCTGGCCAGTCTGGGTGAGGGGCTGATGGCTGTTTTCAGGCTGACCATGACCCCCAGCATCCCAAGCTCCCAGCAAGGCTGGCTGGAAGCAGGTATCTGGGATTTATTTATCTTCTATAATTGAAACTTTGTTGCCTTGAGTGGAGGCCACAGCTGGCCAAGGTAGGCAGCTTCCTCTGTCACCAGGGCAACCAAGCCTATTTGTTCTAGCTCCATGGCTTCCAGCCACCATCTTGTTGGATTAATTTGCATATAGTTGCTCTGATTGCCTGGTGGGTGTGGCTTGGGATGTAGCAGAGTGACACAATTAGCATATTACTCTTTCATTAGATTAGATAAAGGACTCATGTTCATTAAGAAAACTTCAGAAAGAAAATAAAAATACAACTCACAAACTGGCATAGAATTTCAATTGACTTAGGATGTTGATTTTCTGTCCAGTAAATGTTTGTAAGGCTCTTATCATTTTTAATGCTTTGTCAGCAGTCTTCTGAATGTTGCATGTAGACAATTACTCCATCTGGAAATAGTTACAGTTTTATTTTTATACTTCCAAAGACATTGTAGTACATAATGGAATGCCACATGTTTGGTACAAAATGCAGTAATTCTTCTTTTACTTTGAAAGTCATAGGACTCTGTGGGAGGATTCAGATAACTTCTCCTACACACACCTGCCACAGCATTACAAGTTGTATCCTCAAGGGGACCTGAGCTCTGCTTTACTTGATAGACTCTGGGTCTAAAGCTAGCTCAAGTCTTGAAACCAAGGGAAGGATTATGAATTTTCAATGGCAGATGTCAGCCAAGAGACTTAACCGCTTGACCCTGAGGAAAAATAAGACTGTTTGGTAACTTTACTGAATAAAATATCAACATAGTAAAAATCAACGGTGTTCTTAAATATCATAAACTAGAGGCCCAATGCATGAAACTTCCTTCCTCTGGCTGCCGGCACCAGCTTTCTGTCAACACCCAGGACCCGGGCTTCCGCCCACCCGCTGAAGCCCAGGCCTCCCTCTTTGGGTCGATCGTGGAGCCCTCCAAGTGATTGCCCTGCCAGCCAGTGGCCTGGGCCTCCTTCTTTGGGGTGATCATGAGGCAATGGCCAGGCCCCCGACCAATTGCATCGCACCCACTTTGGCTGGCTTGGCGCCAGTGGGTATCGTAGCGTGGTCCTGGATGGTCATCAGGATTGCTGTCCAGATGGTCTTTCCACTGTTCGGCTGTTTGGTCAATTTACATATTATGCTTTTATTATATAGGCTACCAATAGAAAATGTAATAAAATATAGCCATCTTAATGAGAAAAACTGAAATACTTAAGGATACACTTAATAAGAATCATATATGCATATGTATACTTAGAAAATTATAAAATCTTAGAATAGAAAGAACATGTAAAATAGAGTCCTAAGTGGTTTGGTTCAATAGATAGAGCATCAGGCTGTGGACTAAAGGGTCCCAGGTTTGAATCTGGTCAAGGGCACATGCCCAGGTTATGGGATCAATCCCTAGTAGGGGGCATGCAGGAGGCAGCCAATCAATGATTCTTTCTCATCGTTGATGTTTCTATCTCTTTCTGCCTTTCCCTTACTCTCTGAAATCAATAAAAATATATTTTAAAGTAATATAAAATAAAGATATCAGTTTCTTCCAATATAGTCTAAGCATACCAAATATTGATTTATAATATCTATTTTAAAAGATCTTATTAACAAGGTTTATTTATTGAATTAGATCAGCTGATTGTAAAATTCACATGGAATGTGCAAGGATGGGTAAATGAATATATACTTAAACATGTAAGCATCTCTTTAAAGATCTAGTTCATAGAAATATATCCACTATTCACTGTAGCATAGGTTGTGGTCAGAAAATGAAACTTTTTTTTTTCGTAGAAAAAATGTTTGAATTAGCAATAAGAGTTTGAAACAGCCTAAATGTCCTTAATAAGATCAGTTAAACTATTTCATACTACGGAATACCATGGATTCACTTATTAGATTGATATAAATTTGTATGAAATGAAATAGGAAAATCTCTAAGAGATGTAATTAGATTAAAAAAAAACAAGCTTCAAAACAAGAATAATAATAATTTCAATTTGGTTAACAAAAGAGACCCAGATATAAATATATATAATATATAAATAACTTATATAAAATACATGGAAGAATGAATCAAATACTGACAATGGTTACATTTTTAGAAGGAAATGAATATAGAGTAGAATGTTAAGACGTTTTATACTTTGCTCTATATTTAAAATTTTTACAAATAGATTTTAGTGTGTGGCTTGTGTAATTATCTTCAAAGAGAAAATGTGAGGCACTGATTAAATAAGGTTCAATTGCTTGTTATCATAAACTAAAGGCCTGATGCACGAAATTTGTCTCCATTAAGTATTCTCTCTTTGTCCTTGGAGAAAGTATATTTAACTTGACATAGCTTCATAGCTAAAGCCTAAAAGGTCCCAGTATCCTATGTAACAGGGTGTGTCCAGTCAATTAAGTGCTGAGCAATTACATGTGAGTGGAAGTGAGAACGGCCAGTTTCTGACCCTGCCTGAAAGTTGGGGATGAGTGCCCTTTTTTCCCCACTTTCCTTTCTTCTTGCTGGAAATCAGATGATATGGAAGCTCCTGGAACAAACATTGAAGACCAGGAAATGAAAGCCACAGTCAAGAATGGTAGAACCTTTGGAAGATCAATCAAATGACTTGCATGCATGCATATGAGCATAACCAGTGGACACAGATAGGGAAGAGATGGGGTGAGGGCATGTGCAGGGGGGGTGCAGGTGGCCAGAGAGAAGTCAAGGGGGGGAAAATGAGACTTAAGTAATACTTTAAACAATAAAGAATTTAAATTATAAAAACAAATGGTAAAACCCAAATAGAAGAGAATATCTCCATTTTCAACAATATGGATGGCATTATGTTAAGTGAAATAAGAAAGACAAGTGTGACATGATTGCACTTATATATGGAATCTTTAAAAAAAAGAAACAAACAAACAAAAAGATGCAGAGAACAGATTGGTTTATTAGTATTTTTACATGAGCAACACACTCAAATCTATGTATGTCTGTCACATTGAGATCCATCCCAGAGGGGTTCAGTGGGGCATGAAGGATTGCATGCTGCCAAGAAGTCAGTGATGTTTCACTAATTTTATCTCACCCATAAGAATGGTTCACTTTGGTTGACATGATCATAGTTTATAATAAAGGTCCTACAGCCCGGATATATTTTAATAAGAAAGTTAATTTAGTGTGGCATACTTGCTATTATTGTAATAACACAGGCGCTTACAATGATTAGTGTTCATTCAAAAGCACTCAAGGCATCCATTCAAAAACATCTTCTAAAACTTATTAGGATTTATGGCAAATATTTATCTTAAATTTTATAAACTAATTTCATCCTTTTTAACAATAAGACTTTTCTATTCTCCATGATTCATCTGTAAACCTACATTTGATAAATTGATATTCAAACTCCCATACACTAGAGTCCAATTTGCCCAGACAAGATGTTACTCATTTTGAATAATGACATATTAATTTACAATCTAGTCACCAGGGACTTCAATTCTTTCTTTTCAATCATTGATGACAGTTTTCAGTCTAAACATCTTTATATTTAACTAGAAAGAAAGAAATGAAGGCAGAATAGAAGAGTCCTATTTCTTCACTATGTCATTGGTCTTTATTTCATTTGATCTTCTGGCTTGAATCAGAATAAACCATTTACAGTATCAATGATAACAGATCTGCAATATATTTTAATGTGTTTTAACAAATCTATAGAATGTCAATGTAAGTAAAGTCCAAACCTGTAGAGAATTTTTATGATAGTTTATTTTTTAGCCAAAACCAATGACAATTGCCAGAAAACATTGTCTCAAATTCTCTGGAGAAAGTTTCTTTTAGCATCTAATCTAATAAACAAGTAATATGCAAATTGACCATCACTCCCATACACGCACAAGCCATTCCCACCAACCAGTCAGGACCAAATATGCAAATTAACTCAACTAAGATGGTGGTGGACACAGAGCTGGAGTTGCCCCGGGCAATGGAGGCAGCCAGGGCCCTGTGGGCCCTGAGCTCTACTCAAGGCTACAAAGTTTCATTATAGAAGATAAACAAACCCCAGATACCAGTTTCCAGCCAGGCACCCCAGTAGGGACTCAAACCCTGAAGGGGCTGTGGGCAGCCTAAAATGGCCATTAGCCCCTCACCCAGGCTGGCCAGGCATGCCAGTAGGTGGACATCCCCCGAGAGGTCCCAGACTTCAAGAGGGCACAGGCCAGGCTGATTTTTGTGCACTAGGCCTCTAGTATGACATAAAGGAGGGAACTTCAGGAAGATTATGTGAAAGTAGGAGAAAACAAGGTGGGGATTGGATTACAGAATACAATTATATGCTGTCTTGAGGGTGGTTTCTCTCCCAAGGGTATTGCTTCTGAAATTGCAAAAGTATGTTAACCTAGGTGCACAAAAATAACGGAAATGGCTTGCTTAAAGCAAAGATAAACCATCTACTAAAAATGTTATATACCGTGACCTGCCCATTTAGGAATTTATGGTCAGATCACCTTGTGAGGTTACTTTTTGTAGAACCCTCTTTTCATCCACAGAAGGAAAGAGTAAAACAGGGAGGAGGGCTAAAGGTTGTAGGGGGCAGTAAGGTGATAGCATAGAGGAGATGACAGTGTTGTATTGTTGCAGAAGACCAAAGAATACCCAGCACACTTCCTAGAGAAAGGGAGGGACCTTGTTTATGAACACTAGTGGACTCCGGGAATAATTTCCAAATCAGAGTGAAGAAACACGCAGAGGGCTTCTCTTTTTATAACCCTCTGGGATCTTTATCTTGCAGATATGGTTCTGCCCCCTTTTGTGGGCTTACAGGAAGGTCCCAGGTGTTGGGGGTCCATATCTGATAACCTGTCTTGGGGCCAGAGACAACGACTTCTCCCCCACCCCGCCAAGCCAGTGCATTGTTCAGAGTTTTTATGGCCTGACACGCCTTGCAAGACAAGTTTCCTCCTCATTATGTTCTAGGCTTTTCTTCTCAAGGAGGCACCTCATGCTCTGGCCCTTTTGCTCTGGTTCAGGCTGCACTTGGCTCAAAGCACTGCATGGTCTCACCTTCCATTAGAACTCATGGTCATATCATCTGCTCAAATTCTTTCTGTCCTTGTCTGCCAGGACATCAGGGAAGCTGTTGAGAAAAGAATCAGGAAGCACATCTTATGTCTCACATATTTGAAACATAGGAAATGACTCTGCAGAGTGAGGGAGGTGAGCATTCCCTTTGCTTTTCCCTTTCTATGATTTCTTCCTCCCAGGCCCCAGGCCCTGCTCTCAACATTCTTGTCAACATTCTAGCAGGAAAGGAGTCACTTTGTGACCTTAACCAAGTCGTTTAACTATGAAGCTTTCTTCCTAACCTGTAAAATCAGAGCCAACATTTATCCTGAAGGCAGTATTCCTGATCTCCGGTTACCTTGTTTTAGATGGTAACCAGTTGTCCACTTGCCGAAAGGATTGCACGGTATGACACTCTCATGAGAAAGCAAGAGAGCTTCATTTTTAACTTTCAAATCATTTCTAATATGACAGATTAGAAACTGCTTTTCCTCTTGCCTGGCACATGTCACAGGCATTTTATTCCTGTGTTTGTTTGTCCATTGATTTCCTTCTATCATTCCTTCTACACTTTCCCTGGTCTTTTTCTCTCCAAACTCAAATGTCTTTTTGTTAATATATATATTTCAGAGGAGAAAGGAGAGGGAGAGAGATAGAAACATCAATAACGAGAGAGAATCATTGATCCACTGCCTCCTGCACACTTCCCATTGGTGTGCCCACAACCTGGGCATGTGCCCTGACAAAGAATTGAACCCAGACCTCCTAGTTCATAGGTCAATGCTCAATCAGTGAGCAACACTGCCAAGGCTGAACTCTGGTGTCTCCATGTGTTAACTGAGGTGATCATTATACTCATCCCACAGAAATGATTTAATGAAAAGACTCACATGAAGCACTTAGATCCTTAGGCTCATGAAGGGTAACTATAAATGGTGCCTGATCTATACAAAACCCTATTATTAATGTCTATTAAAAAGACTTGGATTAGAAAAACTCTAAGGGCAGTTTTAGGTATTATTTTAACTAATTGTATAGTGATTGTTTCCTAATTACAGTAATTTCTTATGAGTCCCCCTCCCTTTTTCTTTCAAATGGCAGGGTATTAATCTGAGAAGATAACAAAGTCAAAATGAAATAGTGGTAGTGGACTTCAATAAGGACTGAGATGGGTTTACCTAATATCTAAATAGATTAGTAGAAATTGTCAATATTATAAAAGGCCAGTGGCCGTAATGACATAATGACAAAACGACCAGTCACCAGGAGGTGCATGGGGCACTTCTCAGTCCCTCCCACCGGCCTGTGAGCCACTCGCGGTGGCAGGGTGGGCTCAGGCTTGCACAGCGCAGCTGGGCTTATGCGGAGCTCGTGGCGCGCACACGGTGGGTCTGGGGTCCCGGTGCGGCAGGTCTAGATCTCATGCACTTTTGCACACTGGGCCTCTAGTGTTTAAATAAAATAGCTAAAAATTAAATGACTAGTAGAAACAAAAAACAGAAATGGTAGAGCAATGGTAGCAATTATTTTTCAGTGAATACAAATCTTGAACATAATTTCTTGTTGCTTACATTGTGAGAGTGGCATTGGTTTATAATTTTGAATAATTTAAAACAGATTTTTCCTTGAAGAAATGTACTTCAACAATAAAGGACAGAGATAGGCGGACAAAATATCTGTAAATGGAAAAAGTATCTCCTTCACATCTCTTGTCTCAAGGGGATCATGACACATGGGGGCTCATGACTATCCAGCTCAATCACATTATCCAAATGCAAAATATTACCAATAGTGTTCTCTACCAAATGTATTTTTGGTTATAAATGAATGCTAAGTTTTAAAACTGAATTATATTTAGAGAAATATAATACTCTAAATAACTTTTTTTCCCCCATCAACCTCTTTCCCTATCTGTTACAGGTCATTAACATTTTGAAAATATATAGCAAGCTAGCACTGGAATCGTTGTTTCTAAGCTTGATTGAAGACTCATTTCCTCTTACTTGGTTCACACCCTGCGAGGAATTCCAGGGGAGGAGTCAGTAGAGAAACGTCCTTGAAAACCTATGTATAATCAGTGGACTTGTATTCCCCTGGGAGTGACTTTTTATCACACAGTTTATGTTAGTGAATAACAAATGCCCATCCATCCAGCGTTCTCAATGTTCAGTTTCCTCTCCTCACTGAGATTGTGCTATTCACTCTCACATGCAAACTTTTGCTTGAAACAGCACTGATTTGTTTAGTATTATAACCTTCACTGGCTCTTATCAAAATAATTTTAGATGCATCATGCATAGACAAGAGATATATGCTTCAAAAGAGAATGGTAGTCTCTTTTTTTAATAAAAGACAAACAAACATGAGAATTTATTACTAAAGGAACCTCTAGAGCTGTGATTTTCAACCTTTTTCATCTCATGGCACACACAAACTGATTACGAAAGTTCTGTGATACACCAGAAAATATATCTTTTGCCAATCTGATTTTTTAAAGGTATGATTTTTGATTTATTCACACCAGATGGCTATTGTTGTGTTGGCTCTTGTCTTTTTTTTTTTTTTTTTTTTTTTACAATCTAAGGGAAAAGAGGTCAGTGCCCCTGACTAAAAAGTCAGGTATTGCACATTTTAAAAATTCCTGGGCCACACTGGTTGAAAATCACTCCTTTAGAGGATCACTTTTGGTAAAATGGTGATTTGTTTTACAATATAAAAACATAAAATAATCAATCATATCTTAAAAACAAGGTACATGTTATGTGGGTCCATGTTATATCTTTACATAATTTTAAGTTTTTATTCTTCAGTTTCAATTTGTTTTAGTTTGTTAAGAAATATATTCTGTGAAGAACATCTTCTCAACAATTTATGTAAATAAAAGTCTACCTCCCATACACTAAATATTTAAGAACATAAATTACATAACATAGGAATAATACTTCATGGTTTAAAAGATGTAACTTCAGCCTCTTTGCACCTTAATTACTAAATGCATGAGTCTAAAGTGAACAGGAGTAAAAAAGTAATTGAACTGTAAATTAGTGGTGTTAAAGAAAACCTTTACATTACACATTGAAGCTAATTAAGTCCCAATTGAAGAAAAGGTGTTGTTTTTAGCAATCTCTGAAAAGAAGCTAAGGCAGAGCAAAGCTATGTTGTAATGCCATACTATTTTCCTTAGAAATTAACATTTAAAAGTAATTCCTGCTAACACTCATTACCATAATTACAGTCAAAGGTGCAAATAATTTTCTTTGCCCTTGAGCAGTGATTTTTAAATTTGCTTTATATAATTTTTAAAATCTTTATTGTTGAGAGTATTACAGTTGTCTCCTTTCCCTCTCGTTTTCCCCCACCTCCATGTTGTCCTTCATCACCCTATTGTCTGTGTTCATGGGCAATGCATATATGCGTATAAATTCTTTGGTTAATCTCTCACTACCCCTTTCCCCCCTTCCCTGTGAAATTCCTGTACCATATTTTCATGCCACTGGTTCTATTTTATTTGTCAGTTTATTTTGTTCATTAGATTCCACATATATGTGAGATCATATGGTATTTGTCTTTGTTTAATTGGCTTATTTTACTTAATATAATAATCATTGGGTCCCTTCATGCTGTCAAAAGATATAAAGAACTCATACATCTCAACCAAAGGAAGATAAATGATCCAATTTTAAAACTGGAAAGAGGACCTTAATAGACATTTCTCCAAAGAGGACATACAAATGGCCAAGAGACATATGAAAGAATGCTCAACATCAGAGAGTTACAACTTAAAATGACAATGAGATATCATTTCACACCTGTCAGATGGCTACCATCAATAAATCAACAAACAAGTGCTGGTGAGAATGTGGAGAAAAGGGAACCTTAGTACACTGTTGGTGGGAGTGAAGACTGGTGCAGCCACTATGGACAGCAGTATAGAGTTTCCTCAAAAAAAATTTAAAAAATGGAACTACCATTTGACCCAGTAATCCCACTTCTAGACATATATCCTAAGAAATCCAAAGTGCCAATCAGAAAGAATGTATGCACCCCTGTGTTTATAGCAGCCCAATTTACAATAGCTAAGATCTGGAGATAGCCCAAGTGCCATCAGTAGGTAAGTATATATATAAAAAAAACTGTGGTGCAGTTACACAATGGAATACAACACAACAGTGAAAAAGAAGGCTCTCTAACCTTTTGAGACAACATGGAGGGATCTCACAGTGATTTTAAAGTAGCCTAATAGAAGAGAAAGCATGAAAATGGGTAAGTGATGACATGAAGATGGGACAATAGGAAACAACTGCAGGAAAATGAATATTGCATAGCCACACTGTCCCATATAGTAGATACCTTTGGCTATTTAAAATTACATTTATATTAACTAAGATTAAAGTAAACTAGAAATTCAGTGTATCAGTCCCACTAGCCACGTTTTCTGTGCTCGAGCTGAGCATGGCTGGTAGTGGCCGCACTGGGTAGCACAGATGCAGACTTCCTTCATCACAGGAAGCGTCACTGAATGGTGTTGTCCTGCAATTGCCAGATTTGGAAAAGGCATCCATGGAAATATGGATAATTTTGAAATGCCTTTGGGGTTATTCAAATTCTATAAAGAAGTGATGAGCCCTAGCCAGTTTGGCTAGGTGAATAGAGTGTCAGCCCACAGACTGAAGTGTCCCAGGTTCTATTCCAATCAAGGTTCATTTGGGAGGCAACCAATAGATGTCTCTCTCACATTGATGTTTCTCTCTCTATCTCTCCCTCTGTTTTCCATTATCTCTAAAAATCAATAGAATAATATCCACAGGTGAGGATTAACAACAACAACAACAAAAAAGAAGTGATGGCATGGGAGAAATATGCTTTTATAGTAAAATAATCTCACAAGAAACACAAAATTTCCTTCAGATAATTCTGGGTTCCACTCTGCTGAGTAACCCTAGACACATTACTTTCAGTTTCTGAGCCTTTGTCCCTTTATTTGCAAAATAGGATAACATAATGCTTATCTCACAAGAAGTTCATAAACATTAGAAATGATGTATGGAAAGTGCTTCCTACAGTGCCTGGCACGTAGTAGGTGTTCAAGTATGCTAGTTATTATTTTTCATGAGTAACCATTGGGAAGAGAGTAAAGCTAATAATGGTCTTACATAAAAATTATACCTTTGAATAAAGTGTGAGTCTGTATTTGTTAAAAAATATTTTATAAGCCTGAGTTCATTTCAGAAGCTTCACACTACAAATGTTTGTGATCTTAGTAACCACTGGATAGAGGAAATGACCAAGTCAGGACAGGAAAATATATACCCACAAAGGAATCAGGGAGTGTCAGGAAGAGTATAATGAGTAAAGCGAGTATAAAAGGGAAAAGGAAAGATGATAAAACAAGAAAGGAGCAGATACATGAGAGTAGGAAGGGAAAATAATCTCAGATGAAGTTTCTCCTAGAAATACTACAGAAAGAACTGTGAGGCATAAGGACATAATCAAATCAGGAAGGGAAAATCATTTCTCACTTCAAGACTGTAAGGGAACAGCTTTTCCAGGAAACTTATTTTTTCTGTGCAAGTGAGGCAAACATGTCCAAAAGATTCAGGGGGAAAAAGATAGTAAAACTTCTAACAACCATCTATTCCTGGTTTGCTTCACCATGGAAGCAAGTCACTCTAAGGGATGAGCCACACTGTTTTGTGATGTACAAATGGCACAGGGTGGACTAGGTGATAGTTAATCATTCCAGATTCAGGATGCAACGTTTATGGTAAATGTTGGGCTCTGACAACCAAAATTTAATTCTCTGTGATTATTCATCCGAAGAGGCAACCCAGAAGAAGCGTATGGCCCAGTTCCCAGGGGAACATATGTAAAAACTAACACATTACATGTCACTATGGCCAAATCTCCCGTATTAGAGAACACTGGAATCAAAAAGATAACATTCCACGGCTAGGGATGGATCTCAGCGTTGCTGTGTATTTCATGGAGAAAACATTGGTTGCCTGAAATGAATATGGACACTGCAAGAGACAGGACACTTGGAAGAGGAAGCAAATCACCCCTTACACAGAAGGCCAGAGCTTTTAAACACCCAAATGCAGTAGGAATGTGTTGGATGAAACGAGAAACAAGGTGAAGAAAGAACTTTGAAAACTGTGAGACAACTCAGAGACCTCAGACTCAAGGATCAATTTCCATTTGATCCTGAAAAGTAGAGTCAAAACTATAAAAAGACAGTAACAAGACCTATTATTACTACTCAATATGTGCATACTGAATACCCACATTGCCCCCCAAATAGCGTTAGGTACTGGGGATGCAATGATGAACAAGACAATCGCAATTCCAGCCCTTTTATTAAACTTAAAAATCATCTATGTCCCAAATTAGGTAATTTGATTTATACTGTTAATTTAATAAACTCATATAGGTTACTGATGAAGGCATTAGTTTAGAAAAGTCAGCCACGTTGTCTATGACAAAACCTTATCCACCATCTGACAAGTCCCACAAGGAGCTGATGAAACTCACCAGAAGGTGGCAATACACAACTTCTCGCCTCTGCCATTAAAGTTGCTGCAGCTGAAAAATTAGAGATTGCTTCTATTTAGCCTGTAACAGTACTATTAGGATTGCAAAAGCACTTTTCATTTTAGTCGTTTGCATTAGAAATGCTATGAATATTTTGAATACCACGCAGTATAGACATTGCCAGGTTACAGGTTTTATTGACGATTGGATAGCTTAAAAGTGCACTGTTATAAAAAGCTCAAGTCTGAAAGCCCTGAAGACTTTTCTTTCATGCCCTTGTTCTCTCTATAACCTTTTCCAGTTTCAACAATGCGCTAGCAAGAGCAGGAACATTAAATTAAGTTATCCTATCAAAATTACTTGTCTTTTACATTTGAATCCTTAGCCTTAAGCTGTATTTATTGTATTATACATTTTCAAGTATGCTTTATTTTTCCTAAAAGGAAGTCAAAGTTTTACCTTCATTAATGATACGAAATAGATTTTTCTCTCTAAATTCAAGATAAAAATATCTCAGTTACTTGCTCTATTTTTCTAATAGAACCATGTAAACATTCAAATGCCCACTTTAATTTCAATGGGTTCTATTTAAGGTGGGGAAAGCACTAATAATTTAAAATTATGTATGGGTAGCCACATTTACAAGAGTAAGGGACATATACCCACACCAAGACTTGTAGTTATCTAATAAAATGTCATTTTTTAGAGATGTTTACTGATGTAAGGATGATATAACTAGACATCTAAGATTTGGCTTAAAACACTTTATAAAAGAAACAATGTTTAAAATGTTGGATAATGCAAATATTACATAGTGTTAAATTAAGTGATGGGTATATGAGAGTTCTATCCACTTATATGTTTGTTTAAAAATTTTTATAATAATATGTATAAAGTGACAAATAGTATCTTGTTAATATAACAGAAAAGAAACTTCTGATGCGAGGTACAACCAATGCATGCATTTTATTCTCCAGTCATTCTGATACTCCAGTGAAGTAAAAGATTAGGGACTCAAAAAAGGAATAGTCACAAAATGAGACCAATGGAAGGAGAGAGCATCTTTAGAAAGGAAAAGATTTCTGAAAGACTGAGGGTGTATGTTGATAGATGAAACCAACAAAGAAAGACATACCAACAATACCCTATGTGGTTTCTATAAAGCAAACTAGGTAGCTCGCAGTAATTCTTGCCTCAAAGTCAGAAAGGTGAGAAGAGTAGAGGCAGGAAGTAAGACTGAAAGACGAGGTAAATTGAAGGTCTGCATGTGTATGGCACAAAGACACCAGGTGGCACTCCTACACCTCTTTTCGCCTCACTGTGCCAATATAAGTAGCCTAACTGTGTCTGTCTCAGTTTGCCTAGGACTATGGGGAGGTGAGACAAGAAAGGGGAAGCAAAGTTTATGGCTCCTTTATTTGCATTATGCTTCCCTTCTTCTAAATAAATAGCCTTTAAAATGATCTCTTCACATGTACAATATCAAGCAATATCTTGAACATAATGATTCTTTGGGACAAGAACTGAGACCTAATGAGAATGACAACAGAAATGGGAGGAGAGAAGGTTAACCAAGAAAAATAGATGGATTAGAAACAGATAAAGCAATCAAAAAAGAAGAGAAAAGCAGTTGCAATGCCTGAAAATGTACAGAGTAGGACAGAAAAGGACACAGCAGAATGACATGAAAGGTGTTTCCTGGAATTGTCTTTAGGAAGATTAGCCTAGTGGAAAATGTCAGAATTTCTGCTGCAGTAGAAACAAATTGGATGAGATGGGAAGTACTGCAAGAAATGGGGGGAGGTGGTATCTAGAGAAATTAAATGACGGACGAAGTGCAAGAGGCAGATATTTTTGGTTAAGGACAACATCATTCTTCTTGTCACTCAGGTGCAATATTTGTGATTTATCAGTGATTCCTCTCTCTTGGCCTCTGTGCTCAATCAATTACTTAGTCATTGTAGCTTTTACTTATACAGCAGCTTTGATATCCATCTTCCTTCTCCTCACACTGTGATCACCTTTATAATTCAGATGCCAATTTTTCTTCTACCTAGAAACTTACAATGATATTCTTACTTCTGATTTTATACCCCTCTGTTATGGAAATGAATTATGTTTTCCCAAAATGCATACGTTAAAGCCCTAAACAATGTGACTATATTTTGAGATAGGACCTTTAAAAACGTAATTAAGGTTAAAGGGGTCATAAGGGTGGGACCCTAATCCAATATGATCAGGGTCCTTCTAAGAAGAGAAGTCACTAGGGATGAGTATGCATGTGAGGACACAGTGAGAACGAATCTTGATTTAGCTTTCCAGCCTCCAGAGCTATGAGAAAATACATTTCCATTGTGTAAGCCACCTCTTCTGCAGTATTTTATTATGGCAGCCTTAGCACTAATATATCCTCATAGTGACAGTGGCTGAAACTTCTTAAAATGCAACACTCACTGTCACTCCCTCCTCACAATCATTAATGATTTCCCACAGAGATTTCTCACCCTGGTCTCTACGAGAATTCTTTATGTATTTACCTTTCACCATCTCCACATTTGAACAAAATATGACTCCTGGTCATTTCAATACATGCCAAATAAATTCTACTCCTGTGCCTTTCTTCTGAGAATGCACTATTTTACTCCGACCTCAGCAAAGTCAAGAGTAACATGTTCCCAGTCTCAAGAATTTACAGAATTTTCCTTATTACTTGCCTCATGAGAATGGCCCACTTCCAGTTTCAGACCTGTTAAAACTCAGATGTGTTCATGGAATCTTCTGGAAACAGCTGGTTTTAATGCCTTAATGATTTTTCTATCCCCTATATACCACATCCGGTCTGTCCATAAATGTTATAACTGCTCACTTCAAAATATATTCAGAATCTAATCACTTCTCAACAGGTGCCTTGCCACCACCATGGTCCAAGTCACCCACAATCACCTCTCGCCTGTGATGCTGCAGTGGCCTCCTAATTGGTTTTTCTGTTACTGCTTTTGACAAGACAGGCTCCTATCAACATAGTAGCCAGAGGTTTTTGAAAGTACAGATTACATCATGTCATTCCTGTCCTTGGGACTTTCCAGTGGATCCCATATGACCCAGAGTAAAAGCAGCTATCATTATCCAATATAGTATCAGTTTGTGTATATATATATTAGGTATTGTCTGTTTTCCCATCTAGAAGATAAACTTATAAAAGCAAGAATATTTTGTTTTCTTTGCTGCTTTAATCAACACAAAAAACACTGCCTCATGCACACATTGTATGCACTCAGTAAATACTTATTGAATGAATGAATGAATGAATGAATGAATGAATGAATGTTATGAACCCTTACTCTGCTTATCTTCCTGGATTTTGAGTCCTTCCTTTTCTGGTCTAATTCATCATCCCTTGCTTGGGTCCCCATCATAACACATAAAGGGGAACCCGAGGGCCCTGCTGTGTAGTGCAAAGCCTCGGCCATGTGAATCACTCACAACCAGTTGTAGATGGAGATGGAAATGGAGTCCACTGGCTCTACAAGCAAGACAGCTGCCACCCTGGGAGTCATCCTGGGACACATGGCACTTCTGTACTTGAAGAGGCAAAATTAAATTTGTATATCCATTTTAGATTCTGTTGATTTCCAGATTTGTCTTAGAAGAGAGACAGAGGAATCCCAAAACTCTGTACAAAGATATTAAGGGTTATCCTAGCCTGTTTGGCTTAGTGGATAGAGTGTCAGCCTGACTGAAGGGTCCCAGGTTCGATTCCAGTGAAGGACATATGCCCAGGTTGTGGGCCTGATCTCCAGGAGGGGGGAGGCAATCAATGATTCTCTCTCATCATTGATGTTTCTACCTCTCTCTCTCTCTCCCTTCCACTCTGAAATCAATAAAAAATATATTATAAAAACACACAAAGATATTAGGGGATAAAAACATATCCTACTTTCAAGTAATTCTCACTCTAATCTAAATACTGTATCTCATATCATTAGTATGCTTTTTTTTTTATTTCATGCTCAAGAAAGATAGGGAGCAGGAAGTCTCTATCATCTATGTGATGATCTTTTATATGCAAGATGTCTTCTTCTGGGAAGCTTTCCTAGAACTTACACAGTATGTCCCATTGATTAGCTAATATTCTTTCTGCAGCAGTTGATGTAGATAGTGGCAATAAATACAGTTAATTAAGATAAATAGTTGGTTCATGATTCTGGTCATTGTGGTAGAAGAATACTCAGAAACATATATGTGATATTGGAAGTATTTTTAAGACGCCTGTCTGTTTGGGAATGTAAGATACTGCCCTAGTATCTTAACTTCTTAACAAGATTAGTAAGAAAAAGACTCTGGCCTCTAGGAAACACTGGCTGGCTCTCCTCCCAGGATTATTATCTCCTCCTACCTTCTCATGGTACCCAATTTTCAATTCAGATTCTGTGCAGAATACATTCCATTTCTCCTCCCAGATCTATTCTCTGCTCTTTTTCACTCAGCCCTGGAAGGCTGACCAATATGGTCACATCAACAGGACTCCTGCATCCTCAGGCTTCTGGTTTGGTTTGGACAATGGGGAGCACCAGTAGAAACAGGAGAAAACAAGAATGTTATGCTATTAATTTCACTAGCTCGCTCCCAGTCACCTCTGAAATTATCTGTGTTCCTAATGGGTCCCTGTTCCTTTCAACACCGTCTTCTCCACAGGAATATTATACAGAACTCCCTTCTACCTTTCAACCAAGTCCTCTTCCAGGTTTCGGGAGCCCCTCCCTCCCCTTTCCAAGTCCCTGTGCTCTGCCTTATGGTTCTACTGCACCCCATCCACACCTTTGTAAGTTGGCCTTTTGAATACAACAAAACAAAAAACATCTCACTTCAAATTAGTCTAATGGAGTGTTTATGACTTCTATTTTTGGGGGTGACTCTGACAAATACAGGTATCTATACTTTGCTTACATTGATAATTTGCTGTGGGAAAATATTATGGCAAGTTTAAGACCCAGAATAGGTCTTGATTGGCTAAAGCCACTGAGAACATTTTATTCCTTTGGCCATAGTGATTGGTTGGCTGGGAGGTATTGGCACATAACCTCAGTTAGTCTAATTTGAATAAATTTTAGGAAACTTGCCTGAAACTTCCAGATGCAAGTTCTTTCGTTCTCAATGAGTAAACCAAGAAGTACGGAGTTCAGTTTTTTGCTAGTAACTGTTCTACAGCCATAAGGGGAATCAGCCTTCAAATTGAAGCCAACATGTGGACAGCAGCACAGGGAGGAAAAGAAAGACACCAAATCCATGGTGGAAACTTCGGGTTAATCCTGAAACCTAGCTTTTCAGACTTTTATAAGCTCATAAATCTTTTTTATTGTTTCTGCCAATTTTAGCTGGCTTTTCTGCCGCTTTTATGATAATGAGTCTAAACTAACACATGTTCACACAGAAACTTAATTCTGATGATTTCTCACTATTTTTTGAGCTAAAAATGTGTATGAGGAAATGAAATAAACCAGGAAGAAGAAATGCACAAATAAGGGTCTCTTTTCCTTCCTGAGAGGCTCCTTGAAGTATTTCCAAGTGGCCAATAAAACTGTGTGTACCAGTGAGCTCATTCAGCCATTCTGGAACACTCTTTGTAGGAATCCAATTAAGAACTTCTTCAGTCCACATGATCTTTTCCCACTGCAAACTCATCTACAACCTGATGTCATTACTGGCACAGTTATCTTGTAAACAAAAGCTCAGTTCAAAACAGTATTTAGAAGAGTCATTAGGCACAAGTTAAGCAGAGTCGTGGCAGCCTGTGAAACAAATTTTTAAAGTATCCACAAAAGGTTATGGGCCTAATGTGATATGATATATGATAGTAATATACAAGGAAGAACAAAGAAAGGACTCTGACATGTCTAGACTGTGACACAAACCCAAGGGAAATATGAAAAGAACACAATCTCAGAAGTGAATTCATCAGGGGATTTCAGAGATGTGTACTTATCAGGAGCTGAAAGTGCATTGCTTTAGGATAGTTACAAAATTGTGAACCAAACAGAAAAGATAGGATTAACAGCTGAAGAGAAAGAAACGTATCTTATTCTACCACTTTACATCATGAAATATGGGATTATCCTGTGTTTATGGCCCAGTGGGGGTCAGCTATCCTGGAGATTTGGATAACAACATAACAGCATCACTGATGGTCTGTAGAATTCCATGAGTTATAGTAAGATTGCTACATTATTCATGCATTTATTTAACAAATATTTATTAAGTACATCTTATGTGTTTATTTTATTTTATTTTTAAATATATTTTATTGATTTTTCACAGAGAGGAAGGGAGAGGGATAGAGAGCTAGAAACATTGATGAGAGAGAAACATTGATCAGCTGCCTCCTGCATACTCCCCACTGGGGATGCGCCCGCAACCAAGGTACATGCCCCTGACCGGAATCGAACCCGGGACCCTTGAGTCCGCAGGCCGATGCTCTATCCACTGAGCCAAACCAGCCAGGGCTATGTGTTTATTTTAAATGCTGAGAGTGCAAGAGTTAACAAACAGGCAAAGCTATCTGCCCTCATGAAGCTTACATTCTGGGAGTAGACAAAAAATAAACCTTTATTCGCAACCCATTCAATATTCTCTCCTGTGTCTGAAAGGCTGGAAGTCAGGGGATTACCTTTCCCATGCTCCCTTTCCCGGGAGATTTGGGTGAATTTGCATGTTGCCAGTGCTCTCGCAATATGATTTGGAAGGCAAAGAGGAGTGCTACAATGGCTGGCTGAAGGCAAAGGGCCGTAACCGGGACTTCAGAGCCAGGCGCTGTGACACTGCTGGCCAATTGCTGCAGTACTTTTACCTCTGGGTGGCAGCAGCCAGTTGCTGAGGCCTGGGTTATATCTACAGTGATATTACTTGAAAGCTAATGGCAGCCACACTAACGGTTACTAATCTAGCTTACCAACAACTTCTGAGCACCTAATCCTGATATCAGATCCTGAAGTTGTTTTTCTTTTTCTTTAGTGAGTCCTGTCTGACTTATTACATACCAACATTGGTTCCACACCTTCAAAAATGAGAACCTCGTATTGATTGGTTAGTTGATGTGGTTAGGTTCACATACAGTGACGACCTCATTTCAATTTAAAATACAGTTCTAAGGAGACTTAAATGAACACCCCTGGCTGCCTACAATTAAGGGTCTATTGAAGATAAGGATTTAGGAGAGCAAGCTGACTATCGCTGTGGAAAAGAGAAGAGAATTAGGCAGGCTGAGAGGTGTGTCAGCTACTTCTGATTACACTACAGTGGAGGCTGTACGAAAAAAATATGACAAGCTCAGAAACTCTGCAGTCTTGGATCAAGCCAGGATCCTCACATTTGAAGCCACATCATTGATACAGCCCATAGTCTGACCTGTCTGTGGCTGCAAGTTGCAAGTTTATAAGATTTCAAAACCTTGCTAGGCCTCTTGTGTGGACTTCATTGCTAAGAGCGGGCCCTGGGAGTTGGGAAAGGGGCATTTTAGAAGACTTGGGTGAATCTTAGTACTCTGAACCCCAAATCCTCCAGAAATTTCCTTGCTAAAAGAAGTAAGCCCCTCCTCCTGTCAGTCCTCCCCCTCATTTAGCAGATTATAATGACTCCACCAGCAGCAATTACATCAACCACTTAAAATTCAAACAGATCATTACTGACTGCATCAAGATCGGGACAGAAACAAAGCCCCACTAGCATAAAAGTAAGAGAGCCCTTCTGTCTAGAATTCCCATAGAAGTTTGCTTTGAAGAGACTAAGGCAGCGGTTCTCAACCTGTGTGTCACGACCCCTTTGGCAGTTGAACGACCCTTTCACAGGGGTCGCCTAAGACCACCCTGCATATCAGATATTTACATTATGATTCCTAACAGTAGCAACATTACAGTTATGAAGTAGCAACAAAAATAATTTTATGGTTCGGGGTCACAACATGAGGAACTGTTCTAAAGGGCCTGAAAATTGAGAACCACTGGACTAAGGTAAGAAGGAAGAAGAAGAGATCCCCTTGTGGGGTTGCCCAGGTGCTCATGTCATAGGACAAACCTCTTCCTTTTGATCAATCAATAACATGGCAAAATTTTGCCATAGTATTAACACAACTACGTAAAAGATAAACGATAGAAATATAAGTAATTATTTGCTGATTTCACAGAGGTGCTATGACTCTTATTTTACAAATATAATGGAACACAGTGATGCAGGATTTGGGATAGAGCTGAACTGAAGTGACTATGCAATTTCTTGCTGTTCTTTAGCTCTTCCTGTTAATGCAGAGAGCTGCCATAATGTATGAGGCTAGGATCCTACATAAACCAAGAGAACATAAAGAGAAGGCAGATGAGAAGGTCAGGCCTTTGGCTTGGTGGAGGAGTGAATTGGGTTGCTGTCTCTCAGCCTGAGATGGCCTCATGATTACATTTTACTGCTCTCAGAAGCTGGTGTCCTCACCCTGTTAGCCTTTTGCAAAGTGAAGTAGAAACTGATTGTTTCCCTTTATTTGCCAACTTCAGAAACATCAAAAGAACAATAACTATAACTATAACTATAATAATATGTTAATTATATTGCATTTAGTGAGCACGTGACAGTCACTGGTAGGTACGAAGTGCTTTTCAAGTATTCACTCACTTAGTCCCACAACAGCCCTATAAGTGAGATAGGTTGTTATAGTCCTGAATTATTGATTTGTAAAATCTGAACTTGTGAGAGGTTACATTTCTAGCTTAAACTTGCAGATAGTTAATGATGGAGATGGGACTCAAGACTGGGCCTTTTCGGCTTTAAAACCCAAGACTTTAACCACTGTACTATTCTGACTTCCTTTTGCCACACCTGGGGCCTTGAATCCTGTTTGTTTTGTCTGTTATGCATCTCTCCAATTCAACCACTTTCCCCAGCACCATCACTCCAATAGTGAACACTATGATCTTTCTAAAGGATTCCTGTATCGGCCTCTTAACTGGTCTACTTTTACCCATTTTAATCCCACTTGTCATCTGTTATCTGCATCAGAGCCAAAGGGAAATTTTAAAAACATAAACCTTATTACGCTGCACATTTTAATGACTTCATGTAAAGACCCATCTCTCCACACCAATTTTTTAGGCCCACGTGGTCTGCCCTTTACTTCATTTTGGGCCTCATGGACTCCACTGTTCCCTGTAGGTCCTGTCTCCTCCTTGCTTTCTCTTCTCCCATCTTCCTCAACTCCTCGAATGCGCCATGCCCTTTTCTTTCATAGACCCTTTGCACATGCTGCTCCCTCTGTCTGGAGTGCGCTTCCAGACCCCAACCCGGCCCCCCTTTTACCTGGCTAGAGCCATGCTTTCTGAGGATCACAGTTTAAATGTCACTTCCTCAGGCAAGTCTTTCTAATCTCTAAATTAGTTCCCTTTGTTAAAAGGTGTCATAACAACATTTGCCTTTTCTTGGAGGTTGATGTTTATAGTTCTTTGTGTGGTTCCCCAATGAATGTCTACCTTCTTGATCATACTGTAAGTTCTCTGAAGGCAGGAACAGGTCAGGTTTTTGCTTACCACTGTAGTCCCAAGGCTTAGGGTAGTATTTGATACATGGCAGGATTTCAAACAATAGTTGTTTAAAAAAAGGAAGGTACAACACACTTCCCTGGGGTGTATGCAAAAGACAACCTTTTCTAAAAGTCTGTAATGTGCTTAGTCCTTCTGTGGAGGATAAAGTTGGCTGAGAGGGGAAGTCCAATTCATCGGGCAGCCACGGCCAGCCACACCGTCCTACACCCTACCTGTCTGAGGCTTGGGAGAATGCAGCTGGGGCAAGTTAAGGAGTTTCCATTGGTGGGTTTACAACTTAAGTGGCTCACTTCTCAGGTAAGCAACTTAAGGGAAGCAAATGCTTAACACATAACACCTTCCTCCTCTACCCCCAGAAGCCTTCAGGGTGAATTGGTTATCCAAAGGGAAGGATTAAGTGGGAGAACTGAGCCAAATTCTTTTCTCCTGAGAGATAAGTCTGGAAGTTTGGTTATCACACTGGTATCTACCCAGGCAGAGGGTGCTATTTAGAATGACTCCCAAGGAGCTCTGGGTAACTATAATGAGAGTCGCCTTGGGCAGAGGCTGAGGCACAGTAGACATTGAGGCTGATACCAAACACTGCCCTCTCCTTTGCAATTAGAGATTGATTATTTGGGCTCCAAAGGAAAGATAGTTTACCAGATTCGTTCAGCAGATTCACTTTAGAGACAGTCATGTTACTTAACTGTGGAGATAGTTATTGTGTGAACTACACAGAGGGACTTACACGAACTAGATGGTATACTATAGCCTTTTATATACCTAGGCTGTATGCTGTAGCTTATTGCTTTTACCTACACACGTATATTGCTTGGTACTGTATAAAACAACAACAACAAAATAAATCAAGGGCAGGAGAAAATGACGTGATTGAGAGAAAGGGTAAACACGAGATGTATGAGGCTGCCGTCGGCATAGCACGGCACACTGTTTTACAGCAAACTTTTCTCAATAAGCAAAAGAATACACTAAAATAATAATAAAAAGTATAGTAAATACATAAACCAGTAATAGTCCTTCTTTTATTACTATAAAGTATAATATACTGTAGGCAGTTGGATGTGCTAGTTATGGGACTGGTGAGACAGTATGTTTGTTTACAGCAGCATCACCAAAAACATGTAACCCGTTGCATTATGACATTTTAAAAATATGTTAATGATTTTAGAGAGAGAGGAAGGGAGAGGGAAAGAGAGGAGAGAAACACAGATCAGGTTGCCTCCCATATGTACCCCAACCTGGGATGGAACTGAAACCTGGACATGTGGCCTGACTGGGAATTGAACTAGTGACCTTTTGTTTACAGGACAGTGCTCAACCAACTGAGCCACCTTGCCAGGCAGGGCTGCCACATCACTGCGCCTTAGGAGTTTCCAGCTCCCCTATAATCTTATAGGACCACAGTGTAGATGCAGTCCGTTGTTGATAAAAACGTCATCATATAGCACATATATTACATTTTTATAGAACCCAAAGAAAAAAATTGAAGAAAATGCAAAGCTAAAGACTGGAGTGTTGGCAATGAGTGAGGGGAAAGAGAAACTTTGGCTTTGTAAGCCAGCCCTTCCATCCAGCAAATCTGGAGAAAAAGAACTGTTTTGTTCAGATTGAAAATCCGAGGGGGTGATTATTATGCTTATTAAGATTCTTGCAGCATAGCTTCCATTATTTCAGCTGCCCTCCTCCCGCTGCCCTTGGATTTCCTTGTCCGTGAAGAGAGACTATGTTTGACTTTGCTTGGAAACCATAAAACCACAACAAAATCATTCTCCTGAGTGCTACCAGGCAACACCCACACCAGGAGAAGGCCTTGTCCTGAAAGACTCACACAGGCCCAAATGGTGCATCTGACGGAGCTGAAGGCAATTCTTCAGCATCATCCTAATAAACACACAGGAGTAAATCCGATGAAGATGTCCGGGTGCCTTCTCAAGAGAGCGAAGCTTGGTAAACAACCATAGCAAAACCCTGCAGATCCCGGCCAGCCTCCGCGATGTTACGCGCTGCTGAATTGACAGTCAAAAGGTCAGCTGCTATTATCTTTCTGAAAAGTCGATTGAATGGGAGCCCTGGAATGTTCTTATTGAACTGCATCACTTCCTTCCTGGGACCATCGGGGCACTTCCCCAGCCTTTCAAGATAGGTTCTGCTCCAGAAAGGTCAGCTGGGCGGTGGAAACCCCAGGCCAAGGTTATTAGGGGCTGGTGCAACCCATATAGTCTTGCCGGGGCTCTAGGCTATGTCTTCCCTCCTAGACCCCCTGGAGGTGAAAGGCTCCCCCTGGAGGTGAGAGGCTCCCAGAGAGGGTGGGCCACAGACCTGACTTTGCAGCTGAGAAAAGCCTCAGGCCCTGCATCTCCGGGAGGGAGGTAAGGGAAGCCTGTCAGACAGCCTCTCCGTCCCCGTCCAGGGACCAGCGCAACCTGGAGCCTGGCGCGGGGCCAGGAGGGGTGTGGCGACTCTGGGTGGCGCTGGGACCCCGCCTGGGAGCTGCACCAGCACCCGACCTTCCCCTCGGAAAGGAGCCTTCGCTCTGGGAACAGCCGGGGGGCCGGGGAAGGGGACGAAGGGGGCGGCCTAACCCCCCAGGGTGCAGCCGGGGGGAGGACCCGATTGCAGAGGAGGCTGAGCCGGTGCGCCGGCCCGGGAGCGCGGCTGCGGTCGGGAGCCCGCCCCGCGCGCTGTGCTCGGAACCGGGCGGCCGGCTCCCCGCAGCCCCGCATCCGCTCGCGCCGGGCTCCGGAGAGCGCGCCGGCCCTTCGCTCGCAGCGCCGCCGGGATCCGGAGCCGGAGCCGGCCCGGCAGCCAGAAGGTAAAAGGGAGGAGAGGTGGGGGCGGGCAGAGAAGGAGAGGGGCTGAGCAGCTGGGTGCGAGCCGAGGAGCTTGCAGACAAATTGCGAGCAAGTTTGCATCGCCGGCCCCGGGGGGGGCGGGGGGGTGCGCGCTCCGGGGGAGGCGGTGGCGGCGGGGGGTGCGTGCGGGACTCTTGGGTGGGGAGGCGGGAGGAGGGGAGCGTGTCCCCGGCATCTTGCACGTAGCGGCCCCTGTGCATAGCCCCCTCTCCGACTTGTCCTTTCCGCTCATGGCACCTCTCTGGGGCGCCAGTGATGCCGAAGCAGAAGGCTGCCACCCTCTCATCGTGATGGCTGGCACTGCCGCTGCTCTCAGATGGGAGATGCAAGGCGTTAGACACATTCTCGGAGCCCCCCTTCCTCCACCCCAGGTTATTTTAGGAAGGGCTGAGGGAGGGGGGACGGGCGGCCAAGCCCAGGGCTGGAAGCCTGAAGGAGGCCCCAGCTCCAGACTACTCAGCTGTCAGCCAGCAAATGCTTCCACGGAGAGAGCCTACGCTAGAGGGCAAGACAACTTTCCTCTCCTCCCAGAGACACGCGTTTCAGGCAGAGGTTGTGCAAGGGAGTCCTGTGAAAGGGCACTGCCCGAGGCGCAGGTGCCAGGCAAGGGGCAGGGGACCAGGGCGGCAGGAAGCAGCATCAGTTGCAGAGCAGAGGGACCCCTTTGGAAAACGGGGTGCATGCCGCAGGTTCAGGCCCTCTTTCATAAACAGAGCCAGGTCCAGCCCAGCCAGAAGCATCAGCTGTGGAATCGGCCTTACCATCCTGGAACGTTCATTTATGAGCTGCTCAGTTTGGAGGAGAAATCATGCATGTAGCTGCCATTTTTCAGTGAAGGTTAAGAAAGTTCAAAGTGAATTATTATTTCTTTTCTTTTCTTTACTGCCTATGGGAGCCTCTTCCCAAAAGAAAACGTTTGTAAGCAGAAACCAGATCTCCCCAAGAGAAAGTGTAATCGTTCTCAATTAGGCAAAGATTATTAATGCGACCCACGACCCACATGTGTGTCAGATGCTGATTTAATCATGAGTCATGAGGATGGTTTTTTTCGGAGGCGTGCTGTTCCCCAAGGTGAAAAAGATTAATAGTATAGATAAAAAGTCCCTGACATCACCAGAGCAGTGGGATAGAACATGCCTATTCCTTCTTGTGTCTTTGAATCTGTTTATTACTTTGTGGCAAATTTAGAATGAAATGTGCCAGATGAAGGCTAACTTAGTATGTTTCATGAAGAAGATAAAGGCAAGGCCTGACTCAGATAATATTGCTAACCTTTGAAAACATTTGCTTAACTTCTTGTCTCATTATTATCTTCCTTAGCTGGTGGTTTCCCCCGCTGTTTTCTTTCTGTCATCACTGTGCCCGTAAAAAGACTTCTTCTCACTTGATTCTTTTCTGCAAAGGAGCAGGGATTGGGTGGGGAAGGGTAGTCTACCGTTTTAAAATGTCCAAGAATTGCTTGTGTGAAATGTGTAGGGTGCTACACCTAAGACCTGCTCTCTGATAATTATGCAACAGCTTCTTAGAAATGAGAGGAGGTGTCATGGAAAGAGGAGGCAAGCCCAGGATTGGGCAAGGTTGGCAGTGTTTTCTCCCTCGGTTCTTGCTCTGGAGTCCACAGCCACACCCTGTGGCCTGAAGGTGACGGGCACAGGACCCAGGACTCCCCAGTGAGGAAACCTGCATTTCTCCTCCTCTGCAGTACAGTCCTGCACCCTTCCTTAGGGACTAATTCAACAAGAGCTAATGTTTGGCAAAGTGTGTGGTATGTACTGTAGCATAGTATGACAGAAAGGTAGCTGATATGTTTGGGCATGATTAATAACACTCCAAGCTTATAAAAATGAAGTTGAATTATGCCAATATCTTTCATGCCCATCGGCTCTGTACTTTGTTTTTTAATTACTTGTTTGTATTTTTGCTCTTGCAGGCTAAAAACCAATGCTTACTTGGTACCCTGTAGGTTTCATAATAGTGAGTAATTACCAGTAGTACTCACCCCCCCTACACACACACGGTAGTGACACCCCCCCACACACACACACATACGGTAGTAGTATATTCATGATAACTCCAGGATGGTCCTTTTCTTCCCTTTATCCACCTTTATACCATTTAGCCACCTTAGTTTTGTTGTTGTTGTTAATTTGTACCATTACTAAAGGGTGAAAGAGAAAATCAGTAACGAAATTTAAAATTAGACGCTTATGTGACTCATTCCAGGAAAGAACTTAGCTAGAAGGAGGTTGGAATGCATTCATTAGCTTTTCTATTTTTGTTTAAGAGGGTTTTAATAGCAGTGCTATTCTTGAGTATCTTTAGGCAGCTGATTGAGTAACATCCCTACTTCATGTATACCCCAGCAACGTGCTGTCCATCGGTTTATGTTTTATGGTGTCACTTCATCCTCTTCAGTTAGAAATGAGCCACCTCATCTCTGATTGTTGCAGGTTTGGAATTTTCTGCTCCCGTTTCTCCACACCTAAACCTGTAGTTACGCCGCTTTAAGATGCATTTCTGTGGCCTCGTAGTGTTTCTTATGGTGTTTTTACTAGTTCGTGTCTTTCCTTTTAGGAGCACAAATAAGAAACTGCTTTGGTAGCAGGTTGTCCACTCTGCTTAGAGACTGGCAAGGTCCCGCTGTGATGATGTGCTGCTGCGCTTCTCACAGGTGTGGGTGACAGAAAGGAGAATCCCAAACAGCGGACAGCTTAAAATCCCTCTGCGTCCTGCACAATAAATACAGCGGATGGCTATTGATTGGGCATTGCGCTTGTTTCCACAGAACCCTGGGCTTCTGCATTACAACATTCACTCTGCTTTGCTGTAGTGTTGATTTATCATCTCCTCCTCTGGTACATAAGCTCTCAGAGAGGCTTATCTGTCTTGTTCACTGCTATTTACTTAGTCCCATTGTCGAATAGTTTCTCAATACATTTTTTTTCTGAATGAAATAATAAATACAGGAATCTTGCCTCTCTGTTAGGTATGGAGGATGGACTTAGCTACCTTGACTTCTCAGTTCCTCCTGCTGAAAGGGTTTGGAGATGGTGCAGGGACTCATTGGCAATGTCTACCTTTCCACCCTAATGCTGGTTGCCCCCCTCTCCCTCTCCCACCCCTCACAATATCCTGTGCCTATTAAAACTTTTAATCACCCTGGACATCATTCTGGTTCGGGAGGTTATGGCCACAGCCCCTGCTAGATAATGCGTCAGTGCAAGGAGTGACCTTCAAGATCTTGTGACCTTGTACCAGCAGTGGTTTTAGCTGTCACAGGTGCCGCCACTGGTTTTGGAACTGAAGAGTTCACCTGAGAGCATGTCTTCACTCAAATTGCAGGGAGAGAAACGCAGGCCAGGGGAAAGAAGATGGGAGCCAGGGATGAGCTGAAACTCTACTGCATGCCAGACACACTTTAAATTTAATTGAGCAGGATGAAATTAAACTTATTAGTAATTTAAATTACTTCCTTTTACAGATGAGGAAACAAGCGCTCAGAAAAATTCACT
>PVJC01002407.1:29540-80032 GCA_004026665.1 Murina feae | reverse complement strand
CATGCTAGGGTACTTACCATATGTGGGTAATTTGCATATGGCAGCTTATTTGAACTGTTTGATTAAAGTTATTCTGAGGTTTTCCCTAGGCATACCAGGATTAGGGCAGGAAAATAAGTTGTTTTTTTAATTGATATTTTTTCAATTGATTTTTTTCAGAGAGAGTGAAAGGAAGGGGGGGGAGGGAAGAGAGAAACATCGATTGAGAGAGAAACAATTGGTTATCTCTCACATGCCCCGACCTGGGACAGGGATCAACCCTGTAGCCCAGATTACACCCTTGACTAGGAATTGAATTTGACACCTTCAGGTGTGCAGGCTGGTGCTCTAACCTCTGAGAAAACCGGCCAGGATCATAGAAAAATAAGTTTTAAAACTAACCTAGTCAGGCATTGTAGGCTTTGGGTGGACCTGAACCTACAGGTTTTTGGACTTTTATACCCAAGCCAGGTGGAACCAGGATGGCAGATTGTGCATTTCCTAAAGTCAGTGTTCTCAACTCTGAAACAGATTCACTGTGTGTGTGTGTGTGTGTGTGTGTGTGTGTGTGTGTGTGTACTATCTCCCTGGACCTGCCTCTTTGTCACCCCATGGACTGGATAGAGGCAAAGGGATCTAATGCAGATATGAAGTGCATGCTGCTTGCTGTGCAATAAGCAATAAACTGTCTAAATTGACTTAGACTAGTTATCTCCTTGCCAGCCAATGTGTAGAAGTGTGGCAAGCCAGCCTGGCAGCAGCTCCTGCACCGCTGCTCAGGGCCTGCTTAACTGCTTGCCAGACCAGAGGGAAAAATACAGCATTATCTGTCATTGTGCTCTTTTCTGCCTCCTCGAGTCTATGAGTGTAGTAAGAGCTCTTCTCCAGACCCTGGGAAGTTCCAGGAAGTGCTCCTTAGGAAAACAGAAAGTATTGTCTCCAGTTACCTATTTTTGAACAACTTGGTTATTCAACTGGATTAAGTTTGGTAGATTTTTTGGTCATCCTTTCCCACCTCCCAATCCTGCCACAGTACGAAAAAAAATTGGTTTCTGTTATTTAAAAATATCATTAAAGTAGATATTGACTTTTTAGAGCTGACCTTTGCATATTTCAAAAAGAAACTGTTGTGTCTTACATCTGATAAATTTTCTAATTGTATATGCTTGTGATTTGCTTTGCTATGCAACATTTTATTAGGTGAATTAACATGTGGACTAAGACAGCTACCCAGGACACATCTCTGAAGGAGACTATCTGGGAAACTGAAAAATTTAAAAAAGGTGTTTTCCAAATCCCGATCTCTGAAAGAAAGAACTCACTGTATACTGAGGGCAAATGGGTCGGATCTATCTTTGAAGCATTAGCAAAGATATGGAGCACAACTCACCAACGTAAATAACAGAGCTTTAATAGGAACAGAAAATAAGCCCAAATTAATGCCCTTGATAAATATTTTAGCAGGGATGAAATATAATATAAAAGTTATGATATGGACAGAAATAATAAAATTAGTATTCCAACTCAAAGGTTTGCTAAAAGTAAATTACAAGCATTTCAGTTCTCTTAAATATAAGAAAACTGTGATTGCATGCTTCCTTATGGTTATATTTACATTCTTCATACAGGTTGTTGGACTTATGTATAAAACTTCAAAACAAGGGATAGCACATGAGGTAAGTACAGAAAACTAGTAACTACATATAATCATATGCACTTCTCATTGGATGAGAAGAAAGTAGAATACATAGACATTCATTATAAAACTAGAGGGCCAGTGCACAAAAATTTGTGCACTTGGTGGTGGGGGGGAGGGTCCCTCAGCCTGGCCTGTGCCCTCTCACAGTCTGGGACCACTCGGGGGATGTCCACCTGCTGGCGTGCCTGGCCAGCCTGGGTGAGGGACTGATGGCTGTTTGCAGGCTGGCCAAGATCCCCCCAGTGGAGACCCTCACCCCATAGGGGTGTGGCCAGCCTGGGTAAGGGGCTAAGGGCCGTTTGCAGGCTGCCCACAGCTCCCATTGACCCAAGGTCCCAGTGAGGCTGGCTGGAATCAGATTTCTGGGGTTTATTTATCTTCTATAATTGAAATTTTGTTGCCTTGAGCAGAGGCCTAGGCAGGCAATGAAGTCTCCTGTTTGCTTCAGCTCCGTGGCTTCTATAATTGAAACATTGTTGCCTTGAGCAGAGGCCCAGCTGGCCTAGGCAGGCAGTTGCAATGGAAGCCTCCTGTTTGCTCTAACTCCGTGGCTGCTGGCCTCCATCTTTGCTGGGTTAATTTGCATACAGCCGCTCTGATTGGCTGGTGGGTGTGGCTTGACTGGTGGGCATGGCTTAGGTGTCTCGGAGTGATGGTTAATTTGCATATTACTCTTTTATTAGATTAGATAACACATGTTAAGAAAAATAGAAAGAAGGACAGTTATTGTTCACTAGGGGCCCAGTGTATGAATTTGTGCACCTTGAAAGAATATGTGGGCTGCAACAGGCTGTGGTGGGCCCAACGGCAGGTCTCACTCCATCCTCTGCACCCCCACCTGGTCCCTCCTGCCAAGGCCCCCAGTCTTTTCTCTGCCAGCAACCCCTTTCCTGCCACTGCTGCTCTCATGTGCTGATGGTGCTGGCACTGGCCCCGCTTGCACCCATTGATGACACGGAGCGATTGGGGCTGGCACCAGTAGCAGGTGCAAGTGGTGGCTGCTGCCCTGATAGCCCCTCAGAAGCAGGGGGAGGTGGAGAAGCCCTCAGGGGTGATCGGGGTCAACAGCTACTGCTCACACCTGCTGATGGTGCCAATCGATTAGGACCGGCTCTGGGCACCAGCAACAGGTGTCAGCGGCAGCTCTGGTGCTGGCTGTGGGTGCAAGCAGGGCCAGCACTGGCAGTGGGTGTGAATGGCGGCTTTGGTGCTAGCAGCAGGTGTGAGCCTTGATCTGGTACCCCTACTCACCTGCTCTCCATCCTGCTGTGGCCAATGCCTACCATGTTCTGTGCACGCCCCCTGGTGGTCAGCACATGACATAGTGACCAGTTGTTCAGTTGTTTGATTGTTCCGCTGTTTGGTCTATTTGCATATTAGTGTGTGTATATATATATATATATATATATATATATATATATATATATATATAGTGAATAGCTGCTAAAATAGAGTGACTATATGTTGAAAGTAACAGTCAAAGTTAAGTGCTAACCACTTGTATATCCCTCTCTATACGGTTTGACAGGTAAGTGATAGATATAATTCTACCCATAGCATTAGTAAGCAAAGGTACTATAGAATTTCTTTAGTGAGGAAAGCAACAATTATTTTCAAGTTTGAAGGAAAACTTCAGTTCAGGTGGATTAATGGTAACTTGCTTTGTTCTGGCTATTCAATATACTGGAATCCTCAAAGGGGAGCCTCTGGCTGAAGAGAATAGGATGATTACAAGAAAAAGTCTGTACTGGCTGTATATGTCAGTTTTCTTTATTCCACATTATCTTAGGATTTCAGGCTCTTAGTCTGTCTTACCAATTTCAAAAGGCGTTTACATCTAGAAACTTTAGCTGGCATCTTTTTAAGTTGAGCTCAAGTATGCATCCAGCTTGCTGTCTTTTTAGTGACCTGGACATCTTCAGAAGAAAAACAGTTTACATTAATAATGAGAACATGTACCCTTCATGTTTATTTTATAAACACATGAGTGCCCTAAAAGATTCCTGAGTCAGTTTTTCTATTATTTAAATTTGGTCTTTAGCGCCCATTCAATAGGCCACTCTTAAGAGCCATAACTTCTCTAAGGATTGATAGAAGTGGACCCAGAATGGCCCCATATAGTTTTGTTTTTTTCTATGAAAAAAAGATTTTCTTTCTTTATAATGTTATAGAAATACAAAAACAAATACCTATGTATCTAGCAATAACAACCCTGTGGCCACCTAGCTCAGAAATATTTACCATTGTTTTGCACAAGAGCTAACAAATATAGAGTAGACAAATTAGTCACCAAACTTTTTTTCATCAGTTTTCCTTAGTGGCATAATTGCAGGAAACCTTATCTCTGTTTAAAAGGACAAAACAAACTTCTTTTGATATCAAGAACATTATATTTCTGTATTTAAAATATGTAGTTAGCCCTGACCAGTTTGGCTCGGTAGATAGAGCATCAGCCCTGTGGACTGAAAGGTCCCACGTTCGATTCCGGTCAAGGGCATGTACCTTGATCAAGGGCAACTTAGTTGCGGGCACATCCCCAGTAGGGAGTGTGCAGGAGGCAGCTGATCGATGTTTCTCTCTGATCGATGTTTCTAACTCTCTATCCCTCTCCCTTCCTCTCTGTACAAAATCAATAAAATATTTTTAAAAATATGTAGTTAATTCATCATAAAAAATTAGGTCTGACTTATGCTATCACATATCCAACAATGACTAATTATAAGGGATGCTAGTAAGGAAATTGTGGGGAAAAGGGGAGGGAGAAAGAGGTAAGAAAGTACATTTTTCTAATCAAATTTCTGTTCTCTATGACCCACAGATGTAAGTCTATGCTTGTTATTGATTAGTATGGATTTTGAGTTTTTATTTCTCACTAGTAAAACATAAAAATATGGACTTTTGAAAATAAATCTTCTAGACTTAAAAAAAATTTAGGTGATAATAATACTGCTAAGGTTTTTTCCTAATATTTTTAATAGTTTCTGTTAGTAGCAACGTTTAATTTACACAGTAGAGATTTTTGTCACCTTCTGTTATCAGATTGGCTCTCACTTCTCTGAGTAATAATTTTTGTTTTATGAACATCTACAATACAGTTGGAACCCTGAGGATTTAAACTCGATAGCTTTAGTTGGGAAAATTTTACCTCTAGCCAGAAAATTCACACATTTTGGGTAATAGTTTTTGCATAATTTGTTTGAATTTATCATGACAATGGCTCTGAACCCAGACTCACAGACATTTTACCAAACTAAGTAACAAAGACTGGATTCAAGGTCACATAGTCTGATTTAAGTACAATGGTCTTTCTAGGATTTCATAGTATTTCAGAATAAATTGGAAATTTGTGGCTGTTGCAAATGATGTATCTTTAGAGGAAAAGTGATTAAATCCTTCAGGGAGAAGAAGCTTCCCTTGATTGTTTTTGAGAGAATAAAAACATAAAGGACAATTTTCTTCCATAACTTAATGAATATTTTGTAGGAGAAAATTTTTTGATTCTAGAGTATGAATCAAGGCTGAATAGAGACAAGTGCAGCTCTTGAGAGCAGAAGGCAAGAGAATGAGGTAAAATATGATCAGGTAAATACCAGATCTCCAGATGACCATGGAGAGTCATTGTCTGGGAAGGTGAGTGGTCTAGTCATTGCAGCTGAATGTGTTACAACCTGAGCATCTTTTGCTAAGCCATGATGGTCACCCCGACATAACTGATGAGGGAGCCATAATCTTGGAGAGATATGTAGCAGGTGAGAATGAGAGATTTTACCTCATTTTACCTAAAGCTGTACCAGAACCAAGTACAGAAATCTCAGTGAATTTGGAAGAAATGTGGACAAATGAATTTTGTGACATCATCCTCAAATATACCACAGCAATTAGAAAAATAAATCATTGTAGATGCACCTACATGTCTCTGAACTTAAGAAAAATAGATTTCCTAGGGACGTTGGGTGGTGTGTAAAACACACATATTGGATTTTTCTCATTCTCTGGTTCAGGGACCCTCCTCTTGCTTCCCAGGCACTAGGCAGTTTGTTAGGCAAAATCTTGCCTAAACTCTCGCTGCAGACATAGATTATAGCTTTAATGGACTTGTCAATTTCATGCTAGAAAGGATCTGAAAGCTAGTGAAAACAGCAACATTTTCAATCTTTTAAATGGCTTTTAGGCTTATGTTAATAAATTTTGAATTCATAGTTTATAATTTTAGGTTCAAACACTTAATTCTTATTTTGTTTATAGTCTCAAGAGTCTGAGCATAAAATGCTACTTTCATCATTCTAGGCTGTTAAGAAAAATTACCTGTCAGTTTGAATTAAAGGTAGTTTCTTTTTTTATAATATTGTAAGAAAAATCTTGTTTGGAAGTACTAAACAAGCCCTAAACTTTTGTTCAAGTACTTTTAAAATGTATGATACCGTTGTAATTAACTCATTAGTAATTAACATGAAAGGAACAAAAGGAAGGCCAGACATTATAGGCGTGTTCCCTGCAAAGCACTGAGGAGACAAGACAAAGGAAAGATAGACGTTTGTCCGTAAAGTTGAGGTGACATAGGTAAGATATGTTCTTGTCAGTCACTGCTGGGAACAGAGGTCATTGGCCAAAATGTGGGCTACTGCAAGCCTGGAGATTTGTGATACTTAACTCCCTAAACAAAGGAGTTTGCTCTCTTATGCCCTCTTGGCCATCTTGGGACTTGGCTATCTTGAGATTCTGGGCTTTTTGCTCCTGCTTCCTTGTTTTCGCCCACATGACCCGTGGCCATGTGGACATCACACATAATGGACTAATGCACTGAACTAGCCTGAGGCTGAACTGGACCTGGCTCCAAAATGGAAAGAAAACTCTGGACACTGGCTCTGATTTTAGCTTTACTGAAGCCCCAGCTATACTTCTTATATGACTGGACTAAGGGGAATGAGACTTTGGAAACCCAGGGATGTGATTCCCAGGAAATAAAGCTTTTTATCATATCTCATCAAATGCTTCTTCCAGAGGTCCCCATGGGGCAGTACCCCAAGAACCCCACTCCCACTAGCAAAGGGGGGAGATGATGCACACTTTTCTCTAATAACATCTACACAAGAGGTTAAGAAAACAAATAAAAGTTATATGTTTAAACTACTTCATACTCTAACCCTGTTACTATATAATAATTTTATTTATTACAAGTTATGCTGTAGGTGAAGATAATGGAATACATATAGGAAGGGAGTGTGATGCAATGAAAAGTGCAGCATACCAGAGTCAGGTAATTCTTGCTCATTTCTGTTCAGTCTTGGTGGTGTGACCTTGGTGGGGTCATTCAATCTCTGAGTTTTGCATTTCTTATCTGTGAATGGGAATAATAATATCAGCCTCCCACACTTTATTGACTGATTTTTACTCCACATATTTCCAGAAATAATGCATAGGGATCTCATGGCACTACTTGCATAGCTCCTCTACTGGGCCAGTACCTGTGCTAGATAATGTAATGCTTCATAGTGAGTAGTCAAAGCTACTTTTACTATAGTTAAAAATATCAGGAGTTGACTATTTGTGGTGAAGGCCAGCTTTTCAACTTTGCGCTGGGAAGACCTATCCAGAGCACTGTGTTCTGTGTTCATTGCTTAGCCATCTGCACTCTGCCATTTGACTGACGTCTTTTCTTTAATGAATTTAAGGACCCCCTTTAGTCAGATTAAGGAGTTTGCACACCTGGACAAGTAGCATGGTTTTAGGTCACTGTCTAGTCACCAACAGACTGCTGGTCCTTGATCAGCAGTTATGTAGCTACAAGCCACTTTGGAAAGGAGCCAGAGAGGCCATCAAAACCCTCAACAGAGGCATCTCCGAGTTCATTGTGATGGCTGCAGACCCAGAGCCCCTGGAGGTCACCCTGTACCTCCAGCTGCTGTGAGAAGACAAGAATGTGTCCTACATGTTTGTATGCTTCAAGCAGGCCCTAGGCTGGCCTGTGGGTTTCCAGGCCTGTCCTGCCTGCATTGTCACCCTCAGAGAATACTCACAGCCGATGCAGAAGATCCCATCCTTTCAGAAATCCATAGAAAGGACTCTTAGTCTAAACCGGTGGCCTTTGCAACAGTCTCTCACCACTCCTGTCCCTGATATGTGTATCATTGTCTGTGTCAGCATGTCGTATTTCTAGCTGCCTTCTAATGTTAACAATATTTTAGTAGTAAATCTGGTGTTTGCATTTTTGTATTATTTTTGTTTTATCTTACAGGTCATCATCCTTACCCCACCCCTGCCCTAAAACTCCCCTTCCACTTTCTCTCTGCCAACTTTCTTCCCTTTTGAAAAATTAACTAAGGCTCAGACAAGTGGAAGCAGAGAGGTGACACCATTCAAAGGCAGGGAAGAGCCAGGGTAGATATGGTCCCAGCTTTCAGGATTACTCCCTTCTGTATGTATGGCATGGTGAAGTAACACCACCCATTTGATTTCCTTTGTGTTTGGCCTGCAGAATCTTTCCATACATGTTTAAGTGATCTAGGGGTTTTCTTTGCTCCCTAGGAGATTAGGTATCATTTGGGGAGAAAGCATGTATTTTGTGAGGTTGTTAGTTGTATCAAGTGCCATTTGTTAAGGTACCCCTGCTGCTTGCTTTTGATAATATGATGCTATGTCAGTCCCTGAGGGTGGGAGGACAGCAGCATATCAAAAAGATGTGTGCCACAGAATTCCAGGGGTGGCCTGGGCCAGGGAGACCTGGGCAGTTTGACCTTGGTCTTAAAGGAGTCCATGATGGTATGGTGCTGGAATGAAGGATATTGGGCAAATTGTAAAGACCTGGAAGCAACAATGGAGATGATGAAGCCCAAGGAAATATCCTCTTTGTGGTGAATAAATATTTCTTCAGTGGACACTTGATAACAGTTCTGAGAGCCCTTATCCCTGTTACCTAGCATGATATGGATCATATACACACACACACACACACACACACACACATATTAGGGGCCCGGTGCACAAAAATTTGTGCACTGGGGAAGGTCCGTCAGCCCGGCCTGTGCCCTCTCGCAGTCTGGAACCCCTCTAGGGATGTCCACCTGCTGGCATGCCTGGCCAGCCTGGGTGAGGAGCTGATGGCTGTTTGCAGGCCGGCCAAGCCCCCCAGTGCGGACCCTCACCCCATTGGGGTGTGGCCAGCCTGGGTGAGGGGCTGAGGGCCATTTTCAGGTTGCACACAGCTCCCATCAACCCAAGGTCCCAGCGAGGCTGGCTGGAATCATGTTTCTGGGGTTTATTTATCTTTTATAATTGAAACTTTGTTACCTTGAGTGGAGGCCTGGGCAGGCAACGGAAGCCTCCTGTTTGCTTCAGCTCTGTGGCTTCTGTAATTGAAACATTGTTGCTTGACAGGGGCCCACCGGCCTATTCAGGCAGTTGCAACAGAAGCTTCCTGCTTGTTCCAGGTTCGTGGCTGCCAGCTGCCATCTTGGCTGGGTTAATTTGCATACAGCTGCTCTGACTGGCTGGTGGGCATGGCTTAGGTGTCTTGGAGTGATGGTCAATTTGCATATTGCTCTTTTATTAGATTAGATATATACACACTAGGGGCCCAGTGCACAAAAATTTATGCACTCAGGGGGTGTCCCTCAGCCCGGCTTGTGCCCTCTCACAGTCTGGGACCCCTTGGGGGATGTTCACCTGCTGGTGTGCCTGACCAGCCTGGGTGAGGGGCTGAGGGCCATTTTCAGGCTGCCCACAGCCCATTCAGGGTTCAGGTCCCTACTGGGGTGCTTGTCCAGCCTGGGTGAAGGGCTGAGGGCCGTTTGCAGGCTGTCCACAGTTCCCATTGACCTAACGTCCCAGCGAGGCTGGCTGGAATCAGGTTTCTGGGGTTTATTTATCTTCTATAATTGAAATTTTGTTACTTTGAGCAGAGGCCTAGGCAGGGAAGGAAGCCTCCTGTTTGCTTCAGCTCCATGGCTTCTATAATTGAAACTATGTTGCCTTGAGCAGAGGCCCAGCGGCCTAGGCAGACAGTTTACTCCTGGTGCAACTGAAGCCTCCTGTTTGATCTAGCTCTGTGGCTGTCAGCCTCCATCTTGGCTGGGTTAACTTGCATACAGCCACTCTGATTGGCTGGGGACATGGCTTGGCTGGTGGGCGTGGCTTAGGTGTCTTGGAGTAATGGTTAATTTTCATATTACTTTTTTATTAGAATATATATATATATTCTTTTTATTTTTATTAAATTTATTGTGATGACATTGATTAACAGATGTATGTATTCTTATCACATCAGAAGGACAGTGCTCATGTGCCATTCTTGTGAGAAATATATTTAAATTAAAAAAAAGAATTGTCTTCGATTGTATCTTAATGGTTAAGGCCACTTCTTTCATTAGTATCTTACAATTTTTTCATTTTTATTACCATTTATTATTATTGGTTAATTGAATTAGAATTAAATGGTTTTTATCCCTTGTACATTTATTTATAAGGATATAACTATATAACTTCATTTCTAGAAAATAACAGATACAAATTAAATACATTTACATCACTACATTGTTCTAGTTTATCATATTTCCTCAGATAAACACCAGGCCCATATATTTGAAGTATATATAAAGTAGGGGCCCAGTGTACAAAAATTTGTGCACTTGGAGGGGGGTCCCTCAGCCTGGCCTGTGCCCTCTCGCAGTCTGGGACCCCTCTAGGGATGTCCACCTGCTGGCGTGCCTGGCCAGCCTGGGTGAGGGGCTGATGGCTGTTTGCAGGCTGGCCAAGCCCCCCAGTGCAGACCCTCACCCCATGGGGGTGTGGCCAGCCTGGGTGAGGGACTGAGGACCATTTTCAGACTGCCCACAGCTCTTATTGACCCAACGTGCCAGCAAGGCTGGCTGGAATCAGGTTTCTGGGATTTATTTATCTTGTATCATTAAAACTTTGTTGCCTTGAGTGGAGGCCTAGTCTGGCAACGAAGCCTCCTGTTTGCTCTAGCTCTGTGGCTGCCAGCCGCCATCTTGACTGGGTTAATTTGCATACAGCCTCTCTGATTGGCTGGTGGGCATGGCTTGGCAGATGAGTGTAGCTTAGGTATCTCGGAATGATGTTTAATTTGCATATTACTCTTTTATTAGATTAGATATGACTTAATGAATTTGTTTTAATTTTGGCTTTATCTTTTTATGGTTTGTGTGAATTGTATGAAGGGTTTTCTCACCCTTGATATAATCTCATTTAGAAATAATTAAATGAGTAAGGACTAGTGATATCTTAAAGTTTTAAGTCTGATACTTTACGATGTTCTTATTCCTCCAACATTTGACTAGTGGCTGTCCATCTTATCCTTGCACATCTCGAAATGCAGGAACTTCTTGTTCATAAGACATTTCTGGCATCTTTGGATAGGTTTTGCTTCCAAAAAATCCTTCCTGTATATTGACTAAAATCTTTCTTCTTGTCACTTGTGTTAGTTCTCTACATTGACAGCATCCAGAAGGAATTGAACTCCCCTTCTATATAAATAGCTTTTGTACATATATGATTAACCTCTGTTCTGAGATTCCTGCTGGGTTTTGAGTATCATCATCATTCTGGCAACTTCCCTCTGAAATAGCATGTTTTATAATGTTATCACCTTGATTTGAAAATTGAAATGTGATATGAAAAATTGTGAAACATTTTTGAATGAAATGAATAATTAGTACATTTTTGAAATTTACTTTTGAAATGTGACTCCTGGAAATAAGGAAAAACAACTGATTATTATGAAATTAGAGACACCCCCAAACATGTTATGACTGATATAATTTACTTAAGCTTAAAATGACCTAAAAAAGATTATTATTATGACTATTATCACTATCAGAATAGCAAAGATAAGGAAATGAAAATAGATATATCTAAATGTTCAAATAACTATAATAGAACATTGTATAAAGTGACTGTCAACAGATTTTGTGCTGAACAATGAGAGGGCTTATTAAAAAGCAGTTAAGAAAATAGAATAGCTTGGCTCAGTGGATAAGGCATCAGCTTGCAGACTCAAGGGTCCTGGTTTCGATTCCAGTCAAGGGCATGTACCTTGGTTGCGGGCGCATTCCCAGTGGGGGAGGGAGGTGCAGGAGGCAGCTAATTGATGTTTCTAACTCTCTATGCCTCTCCCTTCCTCTCTGTAAAAAAATCAATAAAATATATTTTTTAAAGAAAAAAGCAGAATAGAAAATGATTATGGGCATAGTAGTCACCCCATATTCATAGTTTTGCTATCTATGGTTTCAGTTATCCAATTTATGTTTTAAATTACATGCCATTTGAGTAGCATGATGAAATCTCACAATGTTCCAGTTTATCTCAGAGTGTGAAGCATCCCTTTGTCAGAGGACCTGTGCTTTGTGCACTCCTCGACCATTCCCCCATTAGTCATTTAGTAGCTGGCTCAGTTATCAGATCAGTTATCAGAGAGACTGATAGAGAGACAGATCCCATTCATATAACTTGTATTGCAGTATATTGTTATAATGATTCCACTTTGTTATTAGTTATTGTTGTTACTCTCTTAGTGTACCTAATTTATAAATTAACCTTTATCAGAAGTATATACTGTATACATTAGGACAAAACATAGTATATATAGCAGTCTTAGAAAATACCTACTGAAGGTCCTGGAAGTATCCCTCATGGCTAAGGTGGGGGGCTACTCCAATTTCTGAATGCCAAAATAAAATTTAGTTCTATAAATAAAGATCTGTATGCTTGTCCCTTTCAAAGAAACTAGAACAAGTGTAACATAATTTTCCTAGGATCTTTGGAGATACCAGACTATTTGGATAGGAGGCTTTTAATTGTGATTTTCTCCTGATGTCTCTCTGTGCTCAACAAGCAGAGAAAATCTGGGTGATGAGATAAAAGTGGGCAGAAAGAGAAACATGAAAATAATAAACTAATCCCTAATGAAGATTATACCAAAATACACTATACTAGGGAACAGGTAAGAGGACTGTTATCCATGTAAATGAAGTAAACCTGACTACAGTCATCTTCTATTAAACTAGAAGCCCCATGCATGAAAATTTATGCACTGGGTGGTGGGGGTCCCTCAGCCCAGCCTGCCCCTCTCACAGTCTGGGAGCCCTCAGGAAATGTCCTACTGATGGACATTTTTATAGGGAGCAGGCCTAAGCTACAGTCTGGCCTCCCTCTGGGGGAAACGACCAGACTGATCAGGAAAGGTGCTGCCCCATCACCCAGTTGCTGCTGCCACTGCCTGCTGTGGCAGCTGTGAGGCCTGAGCAGCCAATGGGGTTCCTGGCTGCTTGAGCCCCAGGCCTCGCACCTGCTGGGGCTCATGGCTACCTGAGCCCACAGCTGCTGTGAGCCCAAGGCTGCCCGAGCCCCGGGTCTCGTAGCTGCCGTGGCTTTGTCCAGATGGATGTCCGAATGGACATCTGGAAGACTTCTGCCCTAATTAGCATATTACTCTTTTATCAGTATAGATTATAGGCCCAGTGCATGAAATTTGTGCACTGATAGGGTCCCTAGCAGCTGCCGGCTGCTGACCTGGCCTCCCTCCCTTCCCCCTACCACCTCCCCCCACCCTGTGTTGAACTCCCAGACAACTCCTGGTAGAGGGGACAATTTGCATACTATGCTTTTAGTATATAGTATTTTAGCTAACATTACTTTTGAAGAGACAGGCTTATATAGAAATGGCTGTAGGTTAATTAGCCAAAAGTGAATTCACTAAATTCATTTGTTTCTTGTAACTATATCAGTTTTAGTTGAGTAGTTTTTATTTTGTCTTCATAACAGTTTTTTAGGTAATGATCCATTTGTTTATCCTCCCATTTGCCAAATAATGTTCCTTTGGTTTCTTCCAAAGCTTGAGACCAAGGGCCAGAGAGCAGGAAGGACTGGTAGACGTAAGGACATGCTTGTGTGTGTTTGTTTTTTTGAGCATAAGTTAGTTTTATTGCAATTATAAGACTTGAAACTCATATGTAGTTTTGGGGGAAGTGGGGGTGGGCAGCAATAATTTCTCTCACCAGATCACTACACAGGATAGCAAAAGAGTGAGGAGGGGAGGAAGAAGCCAGAAACTTTGAGATCAGCAGGGGCAGCTTAGGTATAAATATAGCAGTTACTTTTCATGCTCAAATTGGTTCACCAAAATATCTTTACAGACAAAAAAGACAAGAGAAAGCATACCTCAGATAATCATTAGTATTGACATTTCCCTTAAAACCAAAGCCACTGCAATGAGTAAACTTTGAACATATCCTTGGACTCTACTCAGACACCACCACCTATCTGGCAACCTATGAAAGGGTAAAGGCTCTCCATTAATTCTCAGAAGTGTTCTAAGGTGTCTCACCATACTTTATGATCTGTATGATTGAAGGACAGACATTTATATTATGGAATAAAATGGACCTCTGATAATAACATGCAGAACTTGAGAGGTAGATGAGCTATTTTCAGCAACAACTGAGACTTAGAGAGAGTTGCTTTTCAATTTTATGAATTTCATTACTTGGTATCAGTTCTATTTAATTATGTGGTTTCCATAACTGTTTTCCTACCCCCTTACTTGAGGAACAACTTACAGAAAATCTTTGCAGTAAAAAAATCAACATTTGGTAAAAATAAAAAATGTGTTTGTCATCATAATTGTGAGGTGCCATTGTTCATATTTTACAATGAAATAAAGGTGAATACAGAGTAATTAAGTGATTCTCAACCCATATATCATATGATTGGAACAGTTGAAAAATTAGATCAACGTACTGTGGTTTCTGATTCATTATTTTCGGCTCTGGTAAAGTTCATTCTCTCCAGTAGACAGAAAATTTAAGGAGATTTCTTTTTAAATCATGGTAAAGAAACCTATGTAGCAAGGGGAAAATATTCCTAACCACTCTTTAAACTTATGTGGTTAAGGATAAGAGTCTATTTGTAATATGGTTAGAATTTCTCTATGTATATATCATCTGTGCTTTGAAGACTTGCAAACTGTACATTGTTAACTGGCTACTCTTGTTTTCAAACTGTTTAAGCAATCACTTCTTATTAGTCCAATATGAGTCAGGAACATGTATGTAATAAATTAGTTTTGAAGGGACTGGTCACGGAGTGAGATTAATGATACGTATTAGTTTTGCATCATTTTGCCAAAACCATAGGGAGTAACTCAGCTAAACACAGCAAGAGAATTTGTATTGAAATAGATAATAAATGTGAGTTGTCTTAAACCATATAAAAGTGTCCATGGTAATTATCACCTCAAGTTTTCTTGGACTACAAGTTGTTGTGAAATATCTTCTCCCAGCTTGAATGGAATGAGAACTGTAGTCTCCTCACAGTTATGATGTCAGTGCTCTCAAATGGGATGAAGCACCCTGAGCCATTTCTGGCATTTAGTAGAGACTAAATAAACTTGAATTTTTCCTTTACCAGTTTTTAAACAGGTAACAAAAGAAAACTTTTCATGCCTATACAAAGTTTGAATAAATTTTCAAAATGTCTAAGCCTTTTAAATTAACATGTTTTGCTAAATTAGTTTGTTTTTGCTGTGCTTTTCATATTATTACTTAGCTAAGATGACACCAAATAAGTAATCTTTTGAGTTACTCTTTAGCACCTTTTAAACATCGACATAGGTATACTGTTAAATTTGGCTTGCATTTACCTAAGGAAAATATATCCAAACCATTTTGAAAAGCCAAGGGCAGAAAATAAAAAACCCAGTCCTCAGAATGCTTTGCCCCAGGCTCTGGATTAAGCATTTATCTCTAAATAAGCATTGCCCTTGGCAGCGTGTTTGATGTTTTGTCTCAGAAGTAAAATATCTATTATTATAAGCTATATTGTTAACCATGTGGAAACATTAAAATAATATTTTATTTATATGGCTACTTTCCAGTGACATAAAATATTAAAGAATCATAGTAGAAGGAGTTACACATAAGAAATAGGAATAATAATTTTAAGACAAATAATAAAAATATGTGTTAAAATATTCATTTGTCTAAAACGAAATAATTGGGGTAGTTATGTTTTTCTATTAAAGTCACGAAAAACACATCTATATATCTAGGTAGAATTATATTTACAAAAATTAACAAAGCTAAATAATGTTTATTCTTTCATATAAACAGAAGTGAAAAAAAATTATACTTAGTTACTGTAGGCAAAGTTGATGTTTATCTTTTTCTTTTCAAAAAAATTACTGATGTGACACTGGTAAACAAAATTATACAGGTTTCAGGTGAACAATTCCACAACACTTAGTCGTAACTGTATTGTGTGTTCATCACCCCAAGTCAAGTCTTCTTCCATCACCATTTATCCCAGCTATACCTTCCTCCACCACTGTGTCCCTTTGTAATCCCCACACTGTTGTATCTGTCCATGAGTTTTTCTCTCTTTTTTTTCTCAATCTCTATACACCCCCACTTAGCCCCCCCCCCAAATTCCTCCATTCCCAACAGCTGCCAACCAGCTCTCTCTGTCGATGGGTCTGTCTCTATTCTGCTTGGTAGTTCATTTTGTTCATTAGATTCTTCATATGAGTGAAATCATATGATTTCTCTGACTGGCTTATTTCACTTACCATAATGCCCTCCAGGTCCATCCATGCTGTGGCAAAGGGTTAGATTTTTTTTAACAGCTGAGTTAGTATTCCATTGTATAAATGTACCACAGTTTTTTAACACTCAGCAACTCATGGGCATTTGGGCTTCTTCTAAATCTTGGGTGTTGTAACTAGTGCTGCTGTGAACATAGAGGTTCATATATTCGTTCAAATTAATGTTCTGGGTTTCTTTGAATGTATTCCAAGAAGTGGATCACTGGGTCGTAAGGTAGTTCCATTTTTAATTTTTTGAGGTAACTTCATATTGCTTTCAATAGTAGCTGCATCAGTCTACATTCTCACCAACAGTTCACAGGGTCCCCTTTTCTCCACAACCACACCAACATTTGTTTGTTGATGTATTGACAAAAGTCATTCTGACAGGTGTGAAATGATATCTCACTGTGGATTTAATTTATATCTCTGTAATGATTAGTGACATTGAGCATCTTTTCATATATCTGTGGGCCATTTATATGTCCTCTTTGGAGAAGTGTCTATTCAGATTTTATGTCCATTTTTTAATTGGATTGATTGATTGATTGATTGATTGATTGTGTGTGTGTGTGTGTGTGTGTGTGTTGAGTTTTGTAAGTTCATTATAAATTTTGGATATTAACCCCTGATCATATGTGAATATGATCATTGGTGAATAGGTTCTCTCATTTAGTGGGTTGTCTTTTAACTTTGTTGATGGTTGCATTTGCTGTGCAAAATATTTTTGTATGATGTAGTTCCATTTGTTTACTTTTTCTTTTGTTTCCTTTTCTCAAGGCAATATATCAGAAAAAGATATTGCTAGGAGAAATGTCAAAGGTTTTACTGCCTGTGTTTTCTTCTAGGGTTTTTATGGTTCAAGTCTAACATTTCAGTCTTTAATACATTTTGAGTTTATTCTTATGTATGGTGTAAGAAAGTGGTCTAGTCTCATATTTTTATGTATCTGTCCATTTTTTTCCAACACCATTTCCTGAATAGACTATCTTTATGCCATTGTATGCTCTTGTCTCCTTTGACATATATTAATTGACTATAAAGATGTGTGTTCATTTCTGGGTTCTCCATTCTGTTTCATTGATATATATGTCTGTTTTTATGCCAGTGCCATGCTGTTATGATTACTCTGTCTTTGTAGTATTGTTTGATATTAGATAGTGTGGATCCTTCAACTTTGTTCTTCTTTTCAAGATTGCTGATGCTATTCTGGGTCATTTGTGGTTCCATATAAATGTTTAGAATATTTGTTCTAGTTCTGTGAAATATGCCATTAGTATCTTAATAATTATTGCATTAAACCTAAAGATTGCTTTGGGTAATGTGGACATTTTAATGATATTAATCATGAACATGGTATATGCTTCCATTTACTTATTTGTATCTTCTTCAATTTCTTTCTCAATGTCTTTTATTTATATTTTTAATTTTTTTAAATTTAGTTTTATTGCTTAAAGTGTCTTGTGTCCATTGATTATGCTCATATGCATGCATACAAGTCTTTCAGTTGATCTCTTAACTCCCCCCCCCCAACACTCCCCAGCCTTCCAGCTGTAGGTTGACAGTCTATTAAATGCTATTCTGTATCTGTTTATGTTTATCAATTTATAATGCTCTTTATTATCCATAAATGAGATCATGTGGTATTTTTATTTCATTGACTGGCTTATTTCACTTAGCATAATGCTCTCCAGTTCCATCCATGCTGCTGCAAATGACAAGAATTCCTTCTTGTTTACAGAAGCATAGTATTCCATTGTGTAGATGTACCACAGCTTTCTAATCCATTCATCTGCTGATGGGCACTTAGGCTGTTTCCAAATCTTAGCTATGGTAAATTGTGCTGCTATGAACATAGGGATGCATATATCCTTTCTGATTGGTGTTTCTGGTTTCTTGGGATATATTCCCAGGAGTGGGATCACAGGGTCAAATGGTAGTTCCATTTTTAATTTTTTGAGGAAACTCCATACTGTCTTCCATAGTGGCTGCACGAGTCTGCATTCCCATCAGCAGTGCACGAGTGTTCCTTTTTCTCCGCATCCTCTCCAGCACTTGTCATTTGTTGATTTGTTGATGATAGTCATTCTGACAGGTGTGAGATGATACCGCATTGTTGTTTTGATTTGCATGTCTCGTATAATTAATGACTTTGAGCATGTTTTCCTATGTCTTTCGGCCTTCTGTATGTCTTCTTTTGAAAAGTGTCTATTTAGGTCTGTTGCTCATTTTTTGATTGAATTGTTTAATCTTCCTTTTGTTAAGTTGTATGAGTTCCCTGTAAATGTTGGATATTAAACCCTTATCAGTGATATCATTGGCAAATATGTTCTCCCATGCAGTGGGCTTTCTTGTTGTTTTGTTGATGGTTTTCTTTGCTGTGCAAAAGCTTTTTATTTTGATGTAGTCCCATTTGTTTATTTTCTCTTTAGCTTCCATTGCCCTAGGAGCAGTATCAGTGAAGAAATTCCTTCGGAACATGTTTGCGATTTCGCTGCCTGTGTATTCCTCTAGTATTTTTATGGTTTCCCGTCTTATGTTTAAGCCCTTCATTCATTTTGAGTTTATTTTTGTGTATGGTGTGAGTTGGTGGTCTAGTTTCATCTTTTTGCGTGTATCTGTTCAATTTTCCCAATACCATTTATTGAAGAGACTATCTTGACTCCATTGTATGCTTTTGCCTCCTTTATCAAATATTAATTGGGCATAGTGGTTTGGGTCAATTTCTGGGTTCTCTGTTCTATTCCATTGATCTATATGTCTGTTCTTGTGCAAGTACCAAGCTGTTTTAAGGACAGTGGCTTTGTAATACAGCTTGATATCTGGTATTGCGATCCCACCTACTTTGTTCTTCTTTCTCAGGATTGCTACAGCTATTTGAGGTCTTTTTTTATACCAGATGAATTTTTGGAATGTTCATTCTAGATCTGTGAAATATGCTATTGGTATTTTAATGGGGATTGCATTGAATCTATAGATTGCTTTGGGAAGTATGGACATTTTGGTGATATTGATCCTATCAATCCATGAGCACGGAATGTTCTTCCATCTGTTTATGTCTTCCTCTATCTCTTTTTTTAGTGTCCTGTAGTTTTTCACATATAAGTCTTTTACCACCTTAGTTAAGTTTATTCCTAGGTATCTTAATTTTTTTGGTGTGCTGGTAAATGGGATTGCTTTTTTAATCTCTCTTTCTGTAAGTTCACTATTAGTGTAAAGAAGCCTTTAGGCTCTCCTCCTGCTTTTTAATTTTTTTCTCAAGTTGCTGTTCAGATTGAGCTTGTTTCTCTACCTTATCTTCTAACTCACTAATTTGGTCCTTTGCTTCTAGACTAACTGTTGAAACCTTCCATGGTGTTTTTGATTGTAGCTATATCATTTTTCATTTCTTCTTGATTCTTGCATAGGTTGTTTATTTTCTCATCCATCCAGTGAATGAATTGTACAACCATTTCTCTGAATTCTTTTTCTGTCATGTTGCATGCTTCAATTTCACTAATTTCCTTTCTTGATGACTCCTCATTTTCTTTCCTCTGGGGATTGTGTTGTCTTCCCATTCGGACTATCTCCAGAAGGTTCAGTCATTGAGTTGTGTGGGCCTGGGCCGTTTGCAGTGGGAGCTTCTTATCACTTTAGTGTTGTTGAAGAGCTCCAATACTAAAATGCTTGGTTGTCGTCGGTTGGTGGGAACCAGGCTTACTCAGAGTCACTATTGCCAGTGCTCAGTGTGACCTTGTGTACGCACTTAGAATCAGGGACCCCACCTGCATCAAGCTGAAACAGAGATCCCCTGGAGTGTGCTGAAAATCAGAGCCCTCTAGCATGTGTCAGGAATCAGAGTTCCCCAAGAATCCAGTATTGCCATCTCTGTTGCTTCGCGCAGCCTCACATTGAGAATCAGGGACCCTGTGTGCACATGCACCAAGAATTGGAGTCACTGGCTCTTAGTGTTAATGAATTGGGAGTCAGAGATTCTAGGCGCAGGTGATAAGAAACAGAGTCAAATCACTGATGCTTAGTGCTGCCTCCTGCCCAGACAATCAGGGTCCTGGAGCCCGTGTTCTGGGGAACAAGTTCCCAGAGTTCAGAGTTCCTAGGCACCAATTCCTGTGGTGTTCGCGCGTTCCTAGGTATAGATACCCGCAGCCTCGTGCCGCGTTTGAGTGTTTCTAGGCACAGATTCCTGCCCCGTGGCATGAGGAATAGTTTCTCAGAGTTTCTGAATTCCCAGTCTCAAATTCCCATAGCCCCATGCTGAGGGGGAACAGTTTCTCAGATTTCCCGAGTTCCCAGGATCAAATTCCTGTAGCCTGAGCAAGGGATGGGTCTATAAGTTACTTTGGCACTGCCTGTGAGCCTGCGGGGAGGGGGATGGGCTCTGTTACTCACAGAGATCTGCGGCTGGGATGTCTGGATTCTTGGTGTCCGTGGGTCCGTAGCTGTGGTCGCAGGTCTCTGTCCCCAGTGGTTGTAGGGTCCTAGTTTGTGTCTGAGACCAGACTGGGTGGCGCTGAGGCCAGTATCCTAGTCGCAAGCAGCTCTGTTTTTCAAGATGGCGTGGTCTCCGTGCCTGCATTGGCTGCCCAGGAGTGTCTGCACTGGGAGCGGGGCTCCACCGTCTAAGACTGCCCTGTTTGGCAGCCCCTCAGAAGACCTGCAGAATCTAACTGTCCCTAGCTCATACACACACACACCATACATGTCCACACACTCCTCTATCACTCTCTGGCTCTCTCACACTCTCTCCCTCCCTACCTTCCTGCCAGTCACCATCTTTTTCTCCCTCAATGTCTTTTAATTTTCCAAGTACATGTCTTTTACATCCTTGGTTAAATTTATCCGTAGATATTTTATACTTTTTGAGGCAGTTGTGAATGGGATCGTTTTCTATGTGTCCCTTTCTGATAGTTCATTATTGGTGCATAAAATTGCAACTGATTTCTGGATTTCCTGCTATTTTACTAAATTCACTTATCAGTTCTAGTCATTTTTTGATGCTCTAAAAATAGTTTCATGTGAACTGCAAATAAATAATGACAGTTTTACTTCCTCCTTTTTAATTTGATGTGTTTGCTTTCTTATTTTTGTCTTATTGCTGTGGCTAAGACTTCCAGTACTATACTATATAATAAAAGGCTAATATGCAAATTGACCAAATGGCAGAATGACTGGTCATTATGATGTTCACTGACCACCAGGGGGCAGACACTCAATGCAGGAGCTGCCCCCTGGTGGTCAGTGTGCTTCCACAGGGGGAGTGCCACTCAACTAGAAGCTGGGATCACCACTGGTGAGTGCAGCAGTGGTGGCAGGACCCTCTCCCACCTCCACAGTAGTGCTAAGGATGTCCAACTGACAGCTTAGGCCCCTCAGTAGGACATCCCCCGAGGGTTTCTGGACTGTGAGAGGGAGTAGGCTGGGCTGAGGGGACACCAATCCCCCTAACCCCAGTGCATGAATTTCATGCACGGACCTCTAGTGTTGAATAAGAGTGGTGAAAGCAGTCATACCTGTCTTGTTCCTGATTTTAAGAGAACCACATGTAATTTTGCCCATTAAATATGTTGATTACTATGGATTTGTCATACACAGTCTTTGTTACATTGAGGTATGTTTCCTCTATTCCCATTTTGCTGAGAGTTTTTATTATAAATGGGTTCTGGATTTTATAAAATACTTTTTCTGCATCTGTTGATTTGAACATCTGGGTATATCTTTCATTTTGTTTATGGGGTGTATCATGTTTATTGATTTGCCAATATTGTACCAACTTTGCCTCCCCAGAATAAATCCCACCGATCATGGTGAATAATCTTTTTAATATATTGCTGGATCCAGTTTGCTAATATTTTGTTGATAATTTTATCATCTATGTTAATCAGGGATATTGGCCTATAATCTTTTTTTGTAGTATCTTTATCTGGTTTTGAATTAGGATAATGCTGGCCTCATGAAATGAGCTTGAGAGTCTTCTCTCCTTTTGTATTTCTGGGCATACTTTCAAAAGGATTGATGTTCTTCAAATGTTTAGTGAAATTCACCTGTGAAACCATCCTGTCCAGAACTTTTGTTTTTTTTGAGTTTTTGAATACTGCTTCAATTTCACTAGTTGTAATCTGTCTATTCAGATTCTCTGATTCTTCCTGTTTCAGTTTTGGAAGATTGTATGTTTCTAGGAATTTGTCCAATTTGTTGAAAAATAGTGGTTTGTAATATTTTCTTATAATCCTTTGTATTTTGTTAATGTCAGCTGTTACTTCTCTTTCATTTCTGATTTTATTTATTTGGACTCTCTCTTTTTTTCTTGATGAGTCTACTTAAAGGTGCATCAATCTTGTTTATCTTTTCAAAGAATCAGTTCTTGATTTCATTGATTTTTGTATTATTTTAAACTCTATTTTGTTTATTTCTGCTATGCTCTTTATTATTTTCTTCCTTCTACTCACTCTGGGCTCTATTTGTTGTTCTTTTTCCAGTTCCTTTAAGTGTAAAGTTATACTGATTTTTGAGATTTTTAAAATTTTGTTTCTTGAGTTAGGTCTGTAATGCTGTGAATCTCTACTCTTAGAACCACTTTCACTATGTCCCTTAGATTTTGGTTGTTTGTGATCTCATTTTCATTTGTTTCAAGGTATATTTTTATTTTTTTTCTTGATCTCATTGTTAACTCATTCATTGTTTATAGTAACATGTTATTTAGTCTCCATATTTTTGTGTTTTTTAGAGTTGTTTTTTTTTTTTTGGTATGTGATTGATTTCTACTTCCATATCATTGTATTCAGAGAGGATGCCTGATATGATTTCAATATTCTTAAATTTATTGAGACTTTTTGTGTCCTAACATGTGGTCTATCCTAGAAAATGTTTTATGTGATTATTTATTTATTTATTTAAAATCTGTTTTTATTGATTTCAGAGAGAGGAAGGGGGAGAGAGAGACAAGAAATAGAAACATCAATGAAAGAGAAACATTGATTAGCTGCTCCTGCATGAAACCGCCCCCCTGGGGATCAAGCCCACAATCTGGGCATGTGTTCTGATGGGGAATTGAACTGTGACCTCCTGGCACATGGGCCAACATTCAACCAACTGAATCACACCAGCTGGACTCGTGTGCACTTTAAAAGAATGTATATTGTGCTGTGTTGTAGATATCAATTAAATTTATTTAAACTTCTGTGTCTTTTAAAGCTGTTATTTCCTTGTTGATTTTCTGTCCTGAAGATCTGTACATTAATATCAATGGGGGTGTTACAATCCCCTAGTATGATTGTATTACTCTCAATCTCTTCCTTCTTGTCCATCAAGATTTGCTTTACATAATTTGGGTGGTTCTAGAAGATCTCCTATAAGAGGAAATTGCCAGTCAGATTCATAAAAAAATGGGGGGAATGGTCCCTGTCCCAGAGCCAGACAACTCAGTCATTGACACTCTCTGAGTCTGCCCAGATCTCTAAATCTTGGCCAAGTCAGCTGACTCCTTCACACATCACAAGCTCCACAGGGTGGGATGAGAGAGAGTCCAGAGGGGGCAATTGCTTTCCTCTAGGCTGATGTCTCTTGGAGGCAAGTAAAACTGATGTTTTTTAAACAAAACTATTTGTAAAGAATTCACTTGAGTATACACTGCTTATGTTGCTAATGGAACCTTGACCATCATAATGAAAAGAAACAAATATGTGTATATATAAATGATAGCTTTTCTTCACAAGCTTTATTCTGATTTTAATAGGATCTTGAGATGTTATTAATTTCTGAGCAGGTTTAGAAATTCAACAATAAAGGACAGTCTTTTTAAAAATATATATTTGTATTAATTTTAGAGATAAAGGGAGAGTGAGAGGAAGATAGAAATAGCAATGATGAGAAAGAATCATCAGTGGGCTGCCTCCTGCATTTCCCTTACTGTGGATTAAGCCCACAACCCAGGCATGTGCTCTGACCAGCAATTGAACCATGACCCCCTGGTTCATAGGTCGATATTCAACCATTGGGCAACACCAGCTGGGCAAGGGATACTCTTGTTGCAGCATTTTTGTTGTTTTTAATTTCAGGGCCTCTGTTATGGTGTTTACATACTGATTAAAGACTTCATCTTTTTTTCATTTTCCTTCTAATCTTTTAAGTCATAACTTGAATGATCAAGTAGAGATAGTGAATATAAATATTTAATGTGCAGAGTTTTATATAACCTTTTGTATTTATCTAGCTCTTTAAACTTCCAATTCACTTTTATATTGTTAGTCATTCACCCAACATCTGTGTACTATAAATGTATGAGCTTTGTTTCTTTAGCGGAGGCAGAACTAGCATTGAGATAACAGATTGCAGCACTTGGACTTTTTTTTTTTATCCTTTGTCTTGAAATATGGTAGAAGACAAATATAATATATTATTTTGCTTATTTGAAAGAATCACCTAATCTCTTTGCTGGATTTAGGATATGTCAACTGGGAGTGAGGAGAATTACACAATATTTAGGTTAATAGGTTACTTCTTAAGGGCTTAATTACTTGGGGGGGGGGAGTGTAACAGTTTAACACATCCTTAGAAATTTTATGTGTTAGACTACAAACATGAAAGTTAATAACACTGTCCAATTTGCTCTCATCTCACCTTTTTAATCTCACCAACTTCAAATCATTTCCCACACTCTAACACACAACTACTGAGATTTCTCTTAATTCAAATCTCTTATTTACTCCTTATTAGCAATCTTTTAAAAGCTCTTGGTAGTCCATATGGAGGAGGTCAATTATCCCAACAACACCCCTCACTGGGGTCCCCATCCTCACTCAGCTCACCAGCCATTTCATGGTTCATGGAATGAGGAATGAGGAATGAGACACCTCTGAAACTATTTCATACCTCCACACTCTTACTCTCTGTTCCTAGTTTCTGAAAATCTTCTTCCCAGAAAAACTTTCCTGTGAGGGGAAGTGTCCCCACACAGGACTCTGAGCATCCCTCTGGTTTGCAGCACTGTTAGTCTTGGCTTCAGACTGGGTTTAAATGTATCATCTGTCCTTTTCTATGTGAGTAACCTGAACCACCCCAGGCCTTCCATTCCTCATCAGTAAAATGGGGACAGATCCAGACTCCTGAGTTCTTTACAGTCAGAGCAGTGGGAGCTAAAGCAGGACAAGACCAAAGGCAGCTGGTGAGAGCTTTGTCATAGCCCTGAGTGTGGACGCAGCCCTGGCGCCTCTCCCCCTATCTCCCTAGGACTAGCAGCCAGCAGAGCTTTCCTACTGTCAATCTGTGGTTCCTAAAGGAGACACTGCTTCTCACCTATGCTCCAGCACACCTGTGTGGGTAGAGAGCCCTCTGGTTGAACTTCACATCTGCACTAAAAACACAAAACCCAGGTGGCCTTAACACTCCTTAAAGACAAGTCACACCTGCCCTAGCAGGTTTGGCTCAATGGATAGAGCATCATCAGCCCGTGGACTGAAGGGTCTCAGGTTCGATTCCTGGTTAGGACACACGCCTGGGTTGCAGGCTTCATCCCATTGGGGTACAGGCAGGAGGCAGCCAACCAATGACTCTCTCATCATTGATGTTTCTACCTCTCTCTCTCTCTCTTCCTCTCTGAAATTAATAATTTATCTATCTATCTATCTATCTATCTATCTATCTATCTATATATCTAATCTAATAAAAGAGTAATATTGAAATTGACCATTTCTATGGGATGCCTAAGCCACGCCCACCAGCCAATTAGAGTTGCTGTATGCAAATTAACCCAGCCAAGATGGAGGCCAGCAGTCACGGAGGTAGAGTAAACAGGCAACTTCCCGTTGCAGCAGGAGTAAGCTGTCTGCCGACCGGCTGGGCCTCTCTGTGTTCCAGGCAACATACTTGCAACATTGTTGCAATTATAGAAGCCTCGGAGCTGAAGTAAACAGCAGGCCTGGGCGCAACTACTAAGACAACATTCTTTCAATTATAGAAACCACAGAGCTGAAGCAGACAGGAGGCTTCGTTATCAGCCTAGGCCTTGGCTTAAAGAACGGTATCAATTGTAGAAGATAGATAAACCCTAGAAACCTGCTTCTAGCCAGACTTGCTGAGACATTGGGTCAATGGGAGCTGTGGGCAGCCTGAAAGTCTGAAAATCGCCTTCAGCCCATCACCCTGGCTGGCCACACCCCAGTGGGGTGAGGGTCCACACTGGGGGGTTTGGCCAGCCTGCAAACAGCCATCAGCCCCTCACCCAGGCTGACCAGGCATGCCAGCAGGTGGACATCCCCAGAGGGGTCCCAGACTGCGTAGGCTGGGCTGAGGGGCCTCCCGAGTGCACAAATTTTTGTGCACCAGGCCCCTAGTGTGGATATAGATATAGATGATATAGATATAGATATAGATATAGATATAGATATAGATATAGATATAGATATAGATATAGATATAGATATAGATGTATAGGTAGATAGACAAGTCACATCTGAACTTTAAAACCAACAATGAAACCTGGTTCCTAGTCTTTTAACTAAGCAAAGACTCTCCTTCCTTCCCAGTAAAGACAGCATTTGGTGCAGGGAGATTGGCCAGAACTGGCCCTTCTTGAGGGGATAATGCAGGAGCCACCCCTGCCACCCTTCAGGGCTGGCAGACCAGACAGTATTTTGTTGTCCACATGTGGAATTACTTTCTTTCTTTACAAAATAATGGGCTCTTTGACATTTCAGATCACTCCATTTCTACCTTGCATATGTTGAAACCAACATCATTTTGTTTGTTTTCAGCCGATGGATAAGTTACTTCAGTTAAAGTCCAGGAGGAGCTATGTAATGACAGCTGCCCATTTTCCTGTTAGAGCGGCTGCCTGATGAGTTTACTCCTCCACATCAGAGTATAGGACAGACAGAAGGATGGATGCCATCTGGCTGCATGGGTGAACTGCTGGACTGCGAGTTGCACTTAACTGTTTCTCTTTCTTACTGCTCTTTTTGTTTGTTTCTTTGTGTTGACTTTGTCACTGGCATCATTATCCATTCTAAGTTAAACAAGTCTCCCAAGTATTGTGTGTTTACGACATAACTATTCCTACTTTATTTGGAAAATAGTTCAATATTTTAAAAAATATATATTTTATTGATTTTTTACAGAGAGAAAAGGAGAAGGATAGAGTTAGAAACATCGATGAGAGAGACACATCGATCAGCTGCCTCCTATACACCCCTTACTTGGAATGTGCCTGCAACCAAGGTACATGCCCCTGACTGGAATTGAACCTGGGACACTTCAGTCCACAGGCGGTTGCTCTATCCACTGAACCAAACCGGTTAGGGTCATTCAATCTTTTATCGCACACGCTTTCAAACAAATGCCACAGATTTCTTGGTGGCATGTTTGCTATTTTAGACGCTGTCACCAGCTCCTCATTGTCCAAACAGCTGTCTCCACTGCTCTGTGCCCCACTACTGTAGGGGCAGCTGCTGGGGCAGAGCAGAGACTGTGTGTTAATTAACAAGGGTTTTTGAAGCGAGTTCCCTGAGATTAAGCATTGGAAACATCTAGGTTGTTTTTTGATTAGAGATAGGAAATTCCCCTCAACCTTTTTGAACTAAATTCACTACTAAGGCTGACTTCTCTCCCACAAAAAAATAAAAGCAAGAGCAAAGGAAACAACAGTGAGAGAATGAGAAATAGGAGCCCTCTCCACCACCACCCTGCCCCCACTCCTTAGTGCCCCCTCCCCCCTCAAGCTCTTCCAGAAGAAAACCACTGGCCTTTCCCCAGTGTTCTGGGACTCAGGGCTGAGCAGCCATGCACGTAGAAAGAGAAATAAGGCTTTATTTGGCCTTATTGTGGATTTTTAAATGTCATCATCATTACAGCATTTATTTAAATGTCATTATTTTGGTATTTATTATTTTAAACAGAGAAAAACAACTGTACCTTCCTGGTAGAATGAAATGGCTCAGAATAGTATATTTAGGCAATTTAAAAACATTTATTATTTACCTAAAAAACAAATAGGATAAATCTGTTTTAAGTATTGTGTGTCAATTCAAAGTATAAAGCTGTCACAATGTTACTGCAGGTAATGCATATTAAAAATTATGAAATTAAACTTGAAGTATAAACACATGGGTTAAGTGTCTCCCTTGGGGAGACTTTGTCTATACTGAATAGTCTCAATAAATGGCACATATTTTAGAATACATTTATATGTGTCCCCCTCTGAGTGTGTGTGTCTGGGTGTGTGCAAAACAAAGCAAGCAGGACATCCAGTACAAGCTCAATACTTTAAAGTCAAAAGGAACATCCTACAAAGAACTCTGTGGAGTTGCAGAAGTTAGATATTTATAGCTGGCTCTCTGATGGTGAAGCTCAGCAGGGGTTAGATCAGGAACTTCAGAAGTAGGTTGCCAAGGGCTCTGTTATGAGCACCTCTCACTGACACTAGAGAGGTGTTCCCGGGCAGGACAGCCCTCCTGAGCTAGTGGGAGAAAGCTGTCCCCAACCTTGATCCTTGGCTTCTCATAAAATGAGTTTATATGAGACACTGGCTGTTTTGAGAAAAGCCAATTTATTAAAGCAATTAAAGCATGCGCCTTTATTGAAAAAGCAAAAGCAAAGCAAGTAAACCTATATATCTGGCTTACGAAGCACAGACAGGCTCTCAGCTATTCTGAAGAGCAAGTTGGGTGGGGTCTGAGGTGTTATATACCCTTCTATCTATAGGCTTCAAACTTCCTCTGCTGACTATTTTGGTGCAGAATCATTCTCAAGCCCCCCCCCCCTTTTTTATTTTGTTGTGGCCTCCCCAGAATTCATGAAAAGCACCTGGCAACTTTATCTTGCCAAGCCTTGAGACTGCTGGCTTCTCTGCCTAGGGATTAAAACTGCCATTTTTTCGTTTCCCCTTTCCCTCTTCCTCTCTGCATTCTCTCATGAAGGGGATTTTCTTTAACCATTTGCTCTGTGCCCTTGGCTGGGGAAGATAATAGCTTGTTAGTTATAAGCTGGCTACAAATTGCCCACATTGCTTGGCCTTTGCTGCCTCAGTTTCTCTATTCCTCTGTCTCTGGAATCCTGTCACAGCTCCATGCTCTCTTTCTTGCTGTTTATTAACAGTGCCATGTTGGGCAAGTTACCTCAGTCTTTTCATCAGTTTATCTGCCATATAGAAGCTTGTAAGTAATGTTTCAGAAGCTGCTGCTCTATACAGTCCCTGAAATTGGGTCCTAGATTTCAGAGTTCTAGGAAAGATCTTATTTAACCAATCCTATCTCATATACATGGATTGATTGAAAAACTTGAGAGCAGGACTTATTGAATGCTATGGAGAAAGAAGGTCTCGCACTAATCTTTTGTTCCAACAGTTTCGCACCAAAATTAAAAGCAGAATGGATAGCCTCATAATCTGTTCTGATGATAGGAGTGGCTGGAACATTACTGACCCTTCTTGAAATCAGACTCTACTGGGCTAGCTACCTCTCTAAAGCTGAACACTAGGACACTGAATGGCTTGGTTTGCATGATCTCAGGATTTCATCTAAATAGAAAGGCTGTGCCAACAGATGTGGTTTCAATTCCTGGAACAAGCTCTTCCATGATCTCTTACCCCTTGGTTTATTTATGTAATAGAAGGTCCATCTCTCTTAAAGTTATGTTAGAAGTAGACTTTCATTGAAATCTTTTTCCTTAAAGAAGAAGGAGCCTATTATTGGATCAAATTTTAAATCTTATTTATGCAGACTAAGCTTAGTGATATTTTAAATTTATAAAATTTTTTAAAATGTGTTTTTATTGATTTTTAGAGAGAGAAACATTGAACAAACATCAATTGACTACCTCCTGCATGCCCCCTACTGGGAATTGGGCCCCACAACCTGGTTTGTGCCCTGACAAGGGAATTGACCTGGCGCTTCTAGGTGCATGGGATGAGAGCTCAACTAACTGTCAGGCCAGCCAGGGCTAAATTGATACATTTTTTTGTGTGACTAGGTTTTGTGGACCAGTATAGATTAATCTTTAATTTCCTCACCTCAATTAGTAGCAAAATATAACATCTAACCATAATTACATTAAGTATAACTTTCACTTTCTTTTTTTCCAAGGAAAGAGGTAACAGTATTATTTTGGAAATTCCCCACACAGATGTGACAAAGCCTACCAAATGTGTGCCATGTAGCAGTTCAGTCAATGTCATTTCCACTTTCCTCTTGGGAGTATTTTTCATTAGTGAATTGTTCTCAATTTCAAGGTCTGAGGGAAAAGGCCATGTTCTTAGAGAATAAATCACAATATAGTCAAACAATCATCAAAATAATTTGTTGAAACAGCTGAAAATTTGTTACTTTAACTTTATAAACATGCATTAAAGCACTATATTTGTATCTTCTTAATAATAGTGGACGTAAAGATGGTTTATATACTACAAGACCTTACTATAGAAACAGATGGGATCTATTTATTAGTCAATTATAATTTTAAAAATCCTCACTAATCTCTTTGGAAAATAAAATTTAATCCTGAATTCTAAATGAAAATATAAATAAAGTGTATTCATTAGTATTTTTATTTGAAATCACTTAAAGTCTATGCATCTTATTACACATATAGAATATTGAGAAGAGAGGTGAAAATTACCACTATATTCACATACTTTCACTTGTGATTAATAGAACTTTAATATATAAAATATTCAGGTAGTAAAGTAAAATAGACTTGGCTATAGAAATAATTCAGTTTCATTGACATCAGTAAAATGTTTTAAAGTAATATTAAAGATAAACCTTTTATGTTTGAGCTAAATATAAAATGTCCTATAAGTTACTATATTTTTATTATATATATTTGACATTACAATGTTATACTAGAAGTTATATTTCTCATTTTCCTTCTATTCCGAGTCTGAATATTTTCTTTTATATTTTTCATTACTTCTGTGTAAGAAACTCCCAGATTATTTATTCTTAGCAGAAATAACTCAGGAGGAAAAATGTCATGAAACAAATGCATGATGACCTCAGGCTGATACCTGTCTTGCCTTACTGTCTTGTGAAGCAAGACAAATTCAAGCATCTTAACTAGATTTATAGATTTCTGACTCACTGTAAAGATGTTTTAGAATGTCTCAGAGTGTGGTGATATGGTGATAACCAGTGGAAGAAGTTATAGTCTGTCACAGTTTATACTTTCAGTAAACTCCAGTTATACCTGCAGTGTGTATATCATGAGTAAATGTTTTAATACTTGATAGTAGTATGAAGTGTGCAGGTATATTTACTGTTTCTCTAATATTTAGATTGATTTATCAATTCTCTTTTAGTTTCTAGAATCCTTGAAATACCATATCAAGAAGCCCTGGTGTTTATACCCCACATTTGTGGTGGGTACAAAGAAGACATTGTTGGTCACTTAAAGCACTATGGTCTACTTGGGAAATGTACTGGACTATTTTGGTGGCTAGAAACAGAGAGTCACTCATCTTACCTGTAATAGTAAGACTGTAGTTACATTGAACATGAGAATGAAGACAGGTGTAGTCCAATGGGAATCCAGGGCTAAACCAGAGATCTAGGAAAATTCATTTAAGCTTTAGCCCTTATTCAGCAGGAGATCCTCCATCTTCTGCCACTGAAATATTATACTCTTCCATGTTTCTACTTTTGCTGTAATCATTTGCTTCACTTTCTATTATGAACATCTATTATCCAAAAGTTTTGACTTACTTTTCATATAAACATAATCATATTTTAACTCTTGGTCCTGATATTTCATGACCTCCTCTAACATGCATTTTTAAAAAATATATTTTATTGATTTTTTACAGATAAGAAGGGAGAGAGATAGAGTTAGAAACATCAATGAGAGAGAAACATCGATCAGCTGCCTCCTTCACATGTCCTACTGGGGATGTGCCCGCAACCAAGGTACATGCCCTTGACTGGAATCAAACCCTGGACCTTTCAGTCCGCAGGCCAATGATCAAAACCAGTTATGGCCACATGCATGTTTTCAGCTCTTGCTACCATTTTTTTATTCAATCTATAGCTCATGTTAGATTCTTAAGACAGGAATTTGCATAAATTACTTAATTGCTGTCATGAAAATTTGGTTAGAACTTTATTGCTGGCCAACCTACAGATTTGCTTTCCTTTGGTCATTGCTATTTCCTGGCCCATTTCCTAAACTGTACAATGCTTTAGAACAGAATGTGGCTCCTTAGAGGAATGTACTACCTGAAGCTGCTTCTTCATCCTTCCTTAAATTTTTATATACATGGACAATTTTCTTAGAAAAGGACTGTGGGGGTGGAAGACATTATGGTTATACTGTCCATTATAGAAGGAAATGCATAATGCTGAGAAAGTTACCTTTGTGTGTGCTAGTTAAGTTAGGTGACAAAAAATTAAAACTAACAAATGAAGCTGAATTAATGATTTTAAGGGTCCAAAACATCATTGAAGACAGCAAAATAGAGATCAAAGGCTTAGAATAATAAAGTTTATAAATGAAAAGGATTTTAATAATTATCATGGCAAACAACCCAATATATGCAAACTGAAGTTATAGATTAAGGTAGATACTAGAATGTAAGTCTACATTCTACTCCACATCCATTGCTCTTTTCATTCTATCCCACAATGTGCTTGTGCAAAAAGACCTTAGGGTAATATGGCTTCACCTAATTGAGCATGAAATAAATATACATAATTTACTGACTCCAGCCCAACTTGTGAGGCCCAGCTGTTGCTGTCTCTGATATTCATTCAGAGGAACTCCTGTCTAGCTGTTCACATTCTTCTGGCTACCAGAACATTCACTAAGCTTCTAGTGGGAACCCTGTATTTCCTTGCACTGATGGTCTGTCTGGATATACTCCTCAATCTCAGAAATGGTCTGGCAGACCCCACTCTGGCTTCATCCATCACTGCTTCAACCTGTTGTGGGTCAGAAATATTTCCCTTCCACCACCCACCTGGGAAGAGAAATGGCAACATTACACCTGGGCTGGAAACATTTGTGGGTGCTCAACCACTCTCAACCACACACAGTTCTGACTACACTTTTTCCCTTCTCTTATTTCAAAGTAGAATTATACCATGGGCACCAGAGCCAGAAATTTTCAAATCACAACTCCACACTTACTAGCCATGTGCCTTTAGAAGTTCCTCCTTTCTAAGGCTCAGCTTCCGCAGCTATACAGTGTAAATAAAAATTGCATTTCTGGCACTCGCTTGCTTCCCCAGCTCCATCCTCACTCCTAACCTGCCCCAGCTCCTTCACCCCACAGAGAAGTGGGCCAGATTGGAAATACAACTAAGTTGAGAACATTCAGCAGGAATTACCAACTGAGGTCCAGCTGAGGAGGAGATTTATATCAAAGAAGGACAGAAAACACTGGAGACTGGTAGGAAGGGTGAGGCCCTGAGAGGAGCCGACTCAGGGAGCACTGGGCTATGGGAGGGTCTGTTCCCTCAGAAGATGGAGACCCAGAGCCCAACCTGAGCTCCACAACCAGGAAAACCAGAGTTGAGACCTGCAGTCCATATAACATCCAGCTGTGAAACATGCCAGGGCTGCTGGCTGCTATGACGTCTGGAGCCAGTCAGACAAAAAGCCACAGTTTCATTATTGTTTTTCTCTTCTAAACCTAGAGCACAGGAGTTTGCATTTGCAACTACTCCACAAGGGCTTTGGTGCAGGGAGGGAGGCATGGACTTGAGGTGCCTGAGGAGAGGCTAGGGTGGAAGCAGGGCAGGGAGGCATGGAAATCCAGTAGACAGTGTTTTGCATTTGGTTGTTCATACATGTCCAAACCTAAATGGTGATTTTCCCTGAGAGGAGCTAGCCACTCCCAGTAGGCTCAGGACAGGTAATACAGCCTGCCCCACCCTGCGTTTTGAGTTTTTCAGAGGAAACAAAAGCAGAGGCCAAGCTGGAGGTTTGAACAGTCTCAAGGAGCCCACAGTGACTGGACTGGAGGAGGTGCCATCTGCCACACTGTTCTGGGAACCAGACTGAAAAAACTCCAGGTTCCCAGCCAACCCCATTGTCTCCACATAAGGATCTCTGTCCAGCCGAGGGCAGAGTAATATTTTGGGCCATCTGCTGAGGAGTAGCCCTGGGACAAGAAAACACACCCACCACTTTCCCTGAAAGCTAAACAGCATGTGCCCCACCTAAAGCCCCTTCAGAAAAAGACGATTGAGTGATTAAGATTGACAGCTGGTTAGCAGGCAAAGGCAGGCAGAGGCGGAGTCCGGGGAACCAGGGGAAGTTTGCTGACCCAGCCCTGTACCCTGTGCTGCTAACAAACCTATGTTACAGGGCGGATTGGCTCCTCCTCCTTGCAGCCAAGGCCTGTGGAGACAGACACAAGTGGTGAACTGATCACTTGGAGCTTCAAGTGGGGTGTTGAAAGCCAAAAGACAGTGGCTGACAGTAGTTAGCACCTCAGTACCTAATAGGAAGCCCAGAATTGGCAGACAGGACAGAAGAGTGGGATTGAAAGTGAATGCCACGTTTTTGGATACATCTACTAGGGCAAAGGAAGTGAAGGAGAAAGTAAAGAAATGGGACTACATGAAAATAAAAAGCTTCTGCACAGCAAAAGAAACCAACAAAATGAAAAAGGAGGCTACTTCAGGGAGAACATATTTGACAATTATCCATCTGATAAAGGGTTAGTCTCCAAAACATATAGGGAATGCATACAACCTAACAAAAGAAGACAAATAATCCAATTAAAGAATGGGCAAAGGACCTAAGTAAGTAATTCTCCAAAGTGGACGTACAGAAGGCCAAGAGAGATATGAACAAATGCTCAAAGTCACTAATCATCAGAGAGATGCAAATTAAAACGACAATGATATATCCCCTCACACCTGTCAAAATGGTTATCATAAAAAAAAAATCAACAAATGACAAGTGCTGGTGAAGATGTAGAGAAAAAGGAACCCTCATGCACTGCTGGTGGGAATGCAGACTGGTGCAGCCGCTGTGGAAAACAGCATGGAATTCCTCAAAAAGTTAAAATGGAACTCCCATTTGACTCAGTGATGCCACTTCTAAAAATATATGCTAAGAAACCCAAAACACCACTCAGAAAGAATAGATGCACCCTTATGTTCCTGGTAGCACAATTTACAATAGCTAAGATTTAGAAACAGCCTAAGTGCCCATCAGCAGATGAGTGGATTAAAACACTATGGTACATCAGTTTGCACAGTGGCTGCACCAGTCTGCCTACAATGGGATACTATAGCAGCTTTAAGAAAAAAAGAACTCTTACCATTTGCAACAGCATAGATAGACCTGGAGAGCATTATGCTAAGTGAAATAAGCCAATCTGAGAGAGATGAGTCACTTGATCTCACTCATATGTGGAATCTAATGAACAACATTAACTGATGAACAAAAATAGATCCAGAGACATAGAAGCATCAAACAGACTGTCAAATTCAGAGGGAAGGCAGGGGAGAGGAGGGTGGGAAGAGTTCAACCAGTAAACTCATTTGCATATATGCATAACCCATGGACACACCAATAGGATAGTGAAGGCATGGGATGGGAGTCAGGAGTCGGCTTTAAGAGGTCAATGGGAGAAAAAAGGTACATATGTAATACTTTCAACAATAAAAATTTTTAAAGAAATAAAAAAGAATAAAAAATTGCATTTCTTCATTCTTGTTCTGAATAAATGAAATTTTGCTTGCCATGTGCCTGGTTAGAACAGTGTTTCCAACATAGCTGGCACTCCATGAATATTAGTCATTTTAATTTTTCCTTTTCTCCTTTTTCTCTGCTGCCCAAAATACTCAGTAGCATGTGGTGTGAGGGCAATTAATAACTAGCCTAAGAGGAAATACAATTTAATCTCCCAAAATGTGTTCAAGATGAATAACTGAGATTAAACAGACTGTTGACAGAAAACAAAATCACTATACCTTTGTCACAGACTATGCTGGTTAACTACACTAACATATTAAAATACTTTGCAAAATCCTAATTATAAGTTCTGATTCAATCATCTGGCAAAACCTGTGGATAGGAGGGTAATAATATTGCCTTGTACTTGAAAACCAAAGCAGGATTTCTGTATTTTTTGAGGAAATCTTTCTCAGTAAATTCAGTTCCCCCATCTGCCATTGATTCAGAATAAAGTGCTAACTAGCATTAAACAGGTAAACTACTTTCTGAAAACTACAATGATTATGTTGAAGCAAAATATGGTAGTGTGGTTTTTCCTCCACGAGATTTTTGTCAAAATGTGCTTTTGATACTCACTTCAAGAAAACTAAAATGCTGTGACAGTGCTGCTAAGGTACTGTCAATGCAAATATGTAGTAAATAACATTACAATGTGTGACCAAGAAGATAACATGATATCAAGGATATGCTTTGCATGACTATATCAGACATTCAATGGAAAGTGCATATTTATTCAGACCTTAAGATGTCAAGATTGAGTCATAAAAATATTATATTACTAAGAGAAAAGGAATTAAGTCAGAGAAAACTTTGTTAAGGATTAGATAAATTCTACTGAATAAAGGTAATTTCAAGTGATGGCAGCCAAGGTACCGTCATATTATAAGGCGCTGATAGCTGTCTCCTGTGACAATTCCAGGTTTCCCCACCTCTGTTGACAATGCCTCATGTCCTTGGACTTGAGTGGTTTTGTGGGAGTAATTCACAGGTTCTTCTGCCTGATTTGCTGATACTACTAGGGAATTTCTAATTTCAAGAAGCAGGTAAGGGAACTAAAATGTTCTAATTCCAAGGCCTGGGCCTTGCTTAGACTTCCTGCCTCCCAGCCCACTCTCCTGCTTTAGTCCTGGAAGAAAGGAATTGAGATCTTGGAACTACTGAGGCTTCTCTAGGTGGAGAAGGGTGGCATCTGTGTACACTCAGATGATTTCTAGATTCTTCTACTATAGGGTTAAGATTTTAAAGTGTCATTGCTATTAGCAATGCTTCAGAACTTGTCCACATTTATTGAAATGTTTTTCAAAGTTTGGTCAATGGATGGCATGCATTTTAATTCCCTGGGGTGCTTTTGGAAAAGTTAAATTTCTTCCTGGATTCTCTGTATGCCATCCTGAGTCAGAAGATCTGGGGATTAAATTTGTTTTCTTCCTGTAAGTGTGTTCTGAAAAGGCCTAGCGAACAAAAAACATACATTCATTCTGGGCTAAGAGAGACCTAGCCATTCATCATCCTGATTCCAGGTCTGGCACTGATTATTTTCCTGCCTGGTTTTCAGAGTACTGTCTCGCTGTCTTGAGAAGTGTCTGCTACAACAGTATTTTTCAAAGATTTTTCGGGAAGAGCATTAAATAGATAAAGATCTTTGTTTACTCTTTTCACCTGCTTATTTATCCTCTTGCCCAGATAGACTGAGAGGCAGCACCTCTCGCAGCTTCCATACATTTTAAATTTTGTTCTGATAAGTAAGGTGACCATATAATTCAGTGTCTCAATTGGAGCATTCCTGAGAAAGAAAGTGCTCTTAATTATGCTAGGCTCTAGGAGAAAATCAAGACTCTCCCAGACAAACCTAGACATATGGTCATCTTAACTCTATTTTATTAAAACAGTAATACCAATTAAAGTTTACCAATCAATTCTAAGTTAACAATCACAGGCTCTTAGTCATTTTCTGACCTAGAATTATAACTTCATGCCTCTTAGTCTGAGGCCAATTATAATTCTCTTGGTGTCCTCTATTTCTTCCTCAATCTTTCCCCAAGCTCCCACTCCCTTAAACCTGTTGTTTTCCTCATAAGGGCCTTGGCCGGAAGCATCAGCAGTACCTGTGAACTTGTCGGAAATGAACATTTTTGGTCTCACCTTTGAATCACTGATTCAGAAACTTGGGGATGTGGCCAGTAATCAGTACTCTAACAACCCCTCCAAGTGATTCTGATGCACACTAAAGTTTTAGAATTTCTGCTGTAAGCTAGAACTGTTAAAATTCTTTTTTTTCTTTCAATTTTTCCTCCAACTCCTAGTACTTTCTTTATCCCTTTTGCATGACTGAACTTGTGGTGTTATTAATTCTGTTCTTCTTCTACTCCAATTGATGAAGTTGAAAGTGTGGGAGGATTAGGGGTCTGATTTTTAAACTATATCTATTTTTATGAATTTATCAGACAATTTTTGAACATTAAACATGTGCTTGGCATTGTGGATATGGATACAAATCAGATTCTGTTCTCTTAGAGCTGTGACTTGAGCTAGAGAGACAGAAATGTAAACTATCAATTATAAGGAGGTAAGTGCTGTGGAACTGGGTATTGTGGGACCAAGGTTTCTTTCTAGGGAAATTTCATAGAATTCTCAGAGATCACCTGCATCGCTCTGGAACAGGGAGCCAGAAAGCATTCAGACCTCTAGGCTCCCTGTCCACGTTGCTTCATGAGACTCCTGGTCTTTCATCTCTATTTATTTCTTGGCGTCTGTTTCTTCCTCCTGCCTCACTACCTTATTCTAATTCCTTCATTTGCACATGGTCCTTCATAATCACCTTTCAGAACATCTGTGGCTTCTCTTTATGATTCTCAACTGACATATTTGATGAATAGAAGAAAGAAAGAATGGATCTAATCCACTTCATATTTTTTTCTTTTTTAGAATAATCCTTAAGTCATCAGCCACTGGACAACGTATGATTAGTTTCCACTTGAACCATGGTTTTTAACCTGGATGGGGAAGTTGGATATGGCAAACAACTTACGTTGTAGAAATTAGTTTCAAGATAATTCGAATGTAAATCTCCTTATGTTTATGAAAAATATTTTTGTTTCATTGTCCTAATGTAGTCTAATAATATTCTTATATTTAACTAGTTATCAAATTTTCATATTTTATGCAAAATTTCTTTTGATTTTAAAAAACATTGTCTAAATTAAATATATCCTATCTAATAAAAGAGTGATATGCAAATTAACAATTACTCTGTCACAAAGATGATGGCACCCATAGCCACAAGATGGTGGCACCCAGTCCCCTTAAGGCCTGCAGGAGTCCTCAGTCCTTTCAGCATGAACTGATTACTATGGCAAGTGGACTGAAAATGTTTTCAGCAAGTGTGAGAAGCAAGTGTGAGAAGCAAGCCTTGGTGATATCGAGGGAGAGCTGGCAGGCTCAAGGTCACTGCTGCCCCAGGAGGTCCTCAGAGTTCAGTTCTGAAACCACAGGGACCCTCTCCAGCGTGGGCTAGGGAGGAAGTGTCACTGCTGCCCGCCCAGCGCCATGGTCCCTGGTTAAGGAAGTGGGTCCAAGTCACAGCCAGGAGGTCTGGCAGGGCTGACTCAGCCAGACATCGTGGTTGAGCTTTGGCGGGGGCTCTGAATGCCTCTGGGATCACTGTCTGCTCCCAGGCCATCTGCCGACACCGGTGGAGTGGGTGCAGGTGGGTGCAGGTTGAACATTTTAATGAAAATGGGATGCCTGTGCCCCGCCTCACTGCGCCCCATGAGGAGAGGGCAGTAGGATTGGGCGTGTAGCCTCGGATTCCATTAGGAGGCACCGGAGTTCGGGAGGGGCTGGAAGCAACCTGCAGGTTCACTACAGAGGAAGAGGTGCTGAACCACCAGGACGCTGAGGGCCGGCTGCTGGAGGAGCACAAAGGTGCAGATGAGGCTGCTCTTACTGGCACTGAGCTCGAAAAGTGCATCAAGAGCCGGGTGGACGAAATCACTTTTCTGAAGAAGGTGCACAAAGAGGAGATCGCTGACCTGCAGACGCAGATCCAGTACACTCAGATCTCCGTGGAGATGGACATGTTCTCCAAGCCTGATCTCTCCGCCGTGCTCAAGGACATCCATGCGCAGTACAAGAAACTGGCTGCCAAGAACATGCAGAATGCAGGAGAATGGTTCAAGAGCTGCTTCACTGTGCTGACTGAGAGCGCTGCCAAGAACACCAAAGTGGTGTATGCCACCAAGGGCGAGGTGTCTGAGAGCCACCGCCTGCTCAAGGCCGAGACCCTGGAGATCAAAGCATGAACAAAGCACTGGAAAAGCAGCTACAAGAGCTGGAGGATAAGCAGAACGCCGACATTAGTGCTATGCAGGACACAATCAACAAATTAGAAAATGAGTTGAGAACTACAAAGAGTGAAATGGCACAATATTTAAGAGTACCAGGACCTCCTCAATTGTGAAGATGGCTTTGGACATTGATATTGCAGCTTACAGGAAACTCTTGGAAGGTGAGGAGATCCGGCTCAGTCTCACTAGCATGGGCAGCATAGCCAGCGGCTACTCCCAGAGTCCCCAGGTCTTTGGCTGACCTGCCTACAGGTTTACAGACCAGCTCCTACTTTATGTCCACTCGCTCCTTCCCTAATTCAGGAAGAGCAGATCGAGATGGAGGAGACCACTGAGGCTGCAAAAGCCGAAGAAGCTAAGGATGAACACCTCTCTGAAGGAGAAACTGAAGAGGAAGAGAAGGAGAAGGAAGAGGCTGAGGAAAAGGAAGAAGGTGCCAAGGAAGAATTTGAGGAGGCAAAGGAGGAAGAAGGAGGTGAAGGTGAAGGAGAAGATGCCCAAAAAGCTGAAGACAATAAAGATATAGGTGCTGGGGAGGAGCAAGCAACCAAGAAAGATTGAGCCCCCCTTTCCCTAATTATTTCAGGACTAATCCTTCAAAAACCAGGTCCACCCCATCACCAAACAAGCAGTTGAGTTCCCAATACTATATGAATTAAGCAGTCAATATATGTCAATATATGTAACATTCTGAGGTTATTCAGGTTGGACATTAAATGTTGTGCTATGACTTTTCTCCTTATGCAGAGTATCTGTTTGCTTGTAGAGTGGCTTTGTGGCTTGCTGCCAGCCTGTGCATGTTCCACCCTTGTGAGTTCAAGATCTATGACAATGTGAATAATTCAGATGTTTACAATAAAAACACGTGAATACATGAATTCACTAATGTTACTGTTAAACTTCATGGAAAAAATAGTCCTTTGAATCTTTGGTAGTTAAAAATTGAAGACCTCAAATCATGTGCAATAAACAGTAAATAAAGTTATACTGAATGACAAAAACAAAACAAAACAACAATAAAATCAAAAAACAAACAAAAAACAAAACAAAAAAACATCAGGGGCCAGGAAACATTCAAAGAACTGGGGAACCATTCTCAAATCAGGAAGAGAAATCACAGGGTGTATATTATTGCTACATATACAGTATTTCCTACTACTTACAACATATACAATGTAATGTATTAAATGCCTTCTTATCACATGAAGTATGTACTATCACAGAGTAATACTGGTAGATATAGTTATGGCACTATGTCATATCCTATCTATACTAATAAAAAGATAATATGTTAATTAGACCATGAGACCTTCCAATGTCCTTCCGGACAAAACTATGGTGGCAGGGCTGAGGTAGAGACCATTAGGGATGATCAGGCCAGGAGGGGAGGGTAGTTGGGGGTGATCAGGCCAGCAGAGGGGGCACTTGGGGGCGAGCAGGCTGGACAGGGGCGCAGTTGGGGGCAAGTAGGCCAGCGGGGGGGGGGGGGGGTGGGGGGCAATCAGGCTGGCAGAGGGTGCAGTTGGGGGTGAGCAGGCTGGCATGCAGAGTGGTTAGGGACAATCAAGCAGGCAAGCAAGTGAGCAATTAGGAGCCAGTGGTCCAGATTGCAAGGCAGTCGGACATCCCCTGAGGGGTCCCAGATTGAAGAGGGTACAGACTGGGGTGAGAGACACACCCCCCATGCACGAATTTCATGCACTGGGCCACTAGTATGTATATATTTAAGTTTTATTAAAAGAGAAGTTGCCAAACTCAGATTTGTTTGGATTTCTAATAGATTTTGCTAATATTATTAATAACACACAATTCATATCCAATATTTCTAGATATGCAGATTCAAAATTTTGTGTTATGTGAAGAATCATAATTTGCTCTTTGGAGGTCTATTATTTCAATGAACTCTAACAGTTCATCTTGTACTGTGTCTAAATTAATTCTAATTTTTTTTACCAGCATTTAGTTGACAATCCTATCATATGTACAAAAGTAAGTTGTAAGATCAAATTTGATATATATTTACTAAAGACTTTTCATCTTGGAGCAGATTCACAAAATACTATATGTTATTTATGATTTGCTCTGCTGAAGGTCAGAGCTGTAGCTACCAATAAGACCATTTTACCTGGTAACAAATTCAAACTATAGGCTGCTATGTATAGCACAAAGAATGCTTCCAGATTGAAGATAAAATTCTTGATTTTATACCTTTCCCTTTCATTAACAAAATGGCTAAAAATAAAAAGACTCACAATACTAATTGTTGACTGGAATGTGGAACAATTGAAAGGCTCATCTGCATTCAGTACCTGTCCAGTCTGAAAAAAAATGTCATACATTTTACTCTAGACTTACATTTATACAACTAAAATCTAATCTAATAAAAGAGTAATATGCAAATTAGCCATTACTCTGAGATACCTAAGCCACACCCACCAGCTAATCAGAGCAGCTGTATGCGAATTAACCTAGCCAAGATAGTGGCCAGCAGTCATGAAGCTAGAGCAAACAGGAGGCTTCCATCGCACCAGTGATGATGTTGAAACTGCCTGCCTAGGCTGGCCAGGCCTCTGCCCAAGGCAACAATTATAGAAGCCACAGAGCTGAAGCAAACAGGAGGCTTTGTTGCCTGCCTAGGCATCTGCTCAAGACAATGAAGTTTCAATTACAGAAGATAAATAAACCCCAGAAATCTGATTCCAGCCAGCTTCGCTGGGACGTTGGGTAAATGGGAGTTGTGGACAGTCTGAAAACGGCAGTCAGCCTCTCACCCAGGCTGGCCAGGCACACCAGCAGGGACCTGAACCCTGAAGGGACTGTGGGCAGCCTGAAAATGGCTCCCAGCCCCTCACCCAGGCTGGCCAGGCACATCAGCAAGTGGACTCCCTCCAAGGGGTTCCAGACTGTGAGAGGGCATAGGCCGGGCTGAGGGGAACCCCCCCCCCACTCCTGCTGAGTGCACAAATTTTTGTGCACCGGACCCCTAGTAGTAATATAAATTGTTTAATATTTAAACATTCTCCAGATGCCATGTGCAAGTGGTGGATATGTTGCAATAATTTCTCACTATCTCTGGAAACTTAATTTGGAACAAAATGAGAAGCAAGGAAATGGGCACTTGGTATTACTTGGAAGTAATAGTATACCCGAACACCATTTTATCCTGCTTTCTGTGAGAAAGGAAGGATTTGACAAGGTAATAATTTGTCTTTCCTCTTTCCTAAGTGTTTTTACTGCTCCAATCTTCCCCACTATTGAAATTAGTGTCTGACACCTGTGTCAGCAATAGCACAATCTTTAAACTTCATGGATTTGTTCTGTCTTTGCTTTAAACATACATCAAATGCTATGGAGAAGAATTTTCTTGAGTTTTGGACAATGTTTGTTATAAATGTAGAATCATTGGTTTCTCAAAGCAGCCTGAATCCTGGAGCCCGAGAGTCTGAAATGATAGATCATTGTCCAAGTTCATTCTAGAATAAGAACAGCTTGTGCTAAATATTTTAGATAGCAGCTAAAATACTGTTATGAAAAATCCTATGGCAATATTTAAACTCTGTTTATATATAAACTTTACTGTACATTATTTAGATAGTGAATGTTACTTTAAACAAAATATTCTGCTATTATTGAGTAGTTAGAAAACAAAACCAAAAAAAACCCAACCCAGATGAAATATAAAAAGCAACTAGAATTTAGCTTCCTACATATTTGTTTCTCAATATCTTTTAGTCTAAATCTGAAGCAGACCTCTTTTGCATGGTAATACTTCTAATTTGGCTTATTTTGAATCTGTTTATTGATCATCACTGCTGAGACAAACAGGTGATGCTATAGCTCAAGGAATGAAAGGGCAAAACAAAAACAAGTAAATATCTATAGCATCCATAAACATAGCATGCTTAGCTATTTTTAACTTATAACCCATAGGATAATTTTCCAAATTGTTTGCAAAATTAGTTTTCTCAATAGTATGCTGATTTAATCTACAAGGAAATGTGCCAAAGATAAGAGACTAGACTGATGTTGGTGGAAATATTTTCCATCAAAGTTATCAAACATATATTTGGCATAGTATTAGTCTGATTTTCTTAATCTTGGTGTACAGGTCATACTAAACTTTGAAAAACAGTCTTTTTATGAGTATATGAGAGCAGTTAGAATTAGCCAGAGTTGCATTAGTGTGTTGGCAAGTCCCCAGGAAAGTGATGGTGGGCCCCATGTACTGCTGGTTTCCTAAGGGATAAAAGCAGCCTGGAGTTAGTTTTTAGAAAGCAGATAAAAGAAATGCCATGCTGTGCCTCCACTTTTAAATCTGATGAGCTGTAGGATGACTACTATCTTCTTATAGAATCAAAAGTTTTAAATTCCTAGTCTGAGAGGATTTTTCTGTCCAAATAAATACTTCAAATACTTAGAAATCAAAGTGCAATGAATATTTCCAGTTGGCTTTTAAAATGACCTTACAAAAAGGACTGTAATCAAAGCCATTTAAAATTTCTTCTCTTGATTTTCTCATTTACCAAGTGTGTAGTAGAATAACAGTGCCTTCTCTGCAGTACTTGTATGAGAATCAAACAAAGTGGAGTTGTTCCAGGGATAGGAGGAAGTAGAAGAGGGCAAAGGGGGATAAATGGCAGTGGAAAGAGACTATACTTTGAACTATGGATGCACGATGCTGTATGCATATGATGTTTTGTTGAGTTGTACACTTGAAATCTTGTATGCTTTGTTAACCAATGTCACCCCAATAAATAAATTTAAAAACTTCACTTAGAAATTAGCAATTGATTATGTAACATTTTGCAGTTCTTAAAGTCTCTTCATTAGTACTGAATGTAATGTAATCACATTTGTAGAGCTGAAATTATGCCCGGGAAAGAAGAATAGTCTGGAACCAGAGAAATGGTCCTTAATAATTGTCGGGGTTAAATACTGAACACTACTCAACCTCTCAGGAGGGTTCTTCTTCAGTGATCTCAGAACCTCATTCAAGTTTCTCTCTCTCTCCACATGCACACATATATGATATATATGTACATGCACATATATGCATAGATATATACTGTATATCACAAATATACATATATTGAACATCTATAGTCATATAATGCACATCTGTTTATATATGTGTGTATATATATATTTATACATATATATATATATACAGTAACCTATACATCTTACTACAATCTGAAGATTTATAATATTTCTGTTGAAGAGGAAATCAGTAATTTAACTTCATTCCAATAATATTTTGTTTTAATAAATAATAAAAAATAGCTTACTTATTGTATATCTCAACAGAACCATATTATATACACTTTTCACTCCAAGTGATCTATAGGAGTCATTCTAAGCATTAAAGTCAGAAGAAATTGATGTGAAAATTAGCTCAAGAAACCTTCTAAAAACCATCATACAGATCATTTGTGTCTATTGTATAGTTTAGCTTAGCCGAATTAAAACAAACAAACAAACAAAACAAAACCTGACTAATGTTCAACTTAGTTCTTCATTTCCTGCCTTTAATTTAGCATCCCTTTACTCTTGGTACCCTGAGTCCTTTTTCCCCTTCGTGCTTATGTGAGAACAGGAAGTTCATCTTCTTCATACCCCATCACCTTGCACTCTCATACACCTCTCCCACCCCAGTCCTACCCCAAGGGCATTACCTCCATGACTGACAAGGCTGTTATTCTGAGCCCAAGTCCCCCACATATCTCAGCTTGTGAAGGTCCCCAGTTTTCCTAAACCCCCAGCAACATCAACTCTGTCAGGTTAGTAATATAATTTACTGTATATATTGGGCCTTTTGCTCTACTAGAAAAAAATTTTTAATCTTATAATTCTATATATTTTAAACAGAAACACAGCATTATTATAATAGGGACTGCTTCTCTGTCCAGTGACTTGTACTCAGCACAAGAGTAACAAGCCTATTCATTATAACATTTCTGACAGGTCTTTTAGACCCAGGTGGCTTCTTGATTTAGCCATTAATCCTAGGGGAAAAATTATAGTTCCATAGCTAAAAACACAGCATTCAGGAACATTTTGGTGCTTAAAGTTAATTTTCTTTCTAAGAGAAAAATAAGGCAATCTCAAAAGTGGTTATTTGATTAATTTGAAAACGAGTTGTGTAGAAATATATGAAGAAAACCCAAATGAGAACAGAGGTGGTTTATTCAGTATTTGCTACAAAGAGGTCAGCTGCAGTCACTTGTGTTTGGCAGATACTCAAAGGCAAGCAGGGGAGTGGTTAAACTTTAGAGTAAAAGAAAGGGAAAGCTTCAGGTATGCTCTGATTAGAGGCTGTTGTCATGAGAAGTGGAGTTGGGCTGACTAGAATAGGGTCCTCTCATATGATTGATTTAAGGACTATATTTATTTGACACTCTCCCTTTGGTTCTGAGTTGGAAGTGGGAACAGACGAGGGAAGCTGGTGTCATTGACAGCCTTGACCATTGTTTGCTGCAGAGGTTGGCTCGGCTTGCCAGGCTGGTTGTTGCAGAGGTAGTTGATTAGACTCTTCTTGCATATATGGTTAAGCCATTGTCTATTTGAATATTCAACCTACAAAGTGTAATGACAGAAAATTTGCTTTAATAGATATTAAAAATTGATTGCAAAACAAAAATTTGAAAGCAATGTTGAGATAGTTGCAGGGATCGTCAAAACAGATGAACAAAACAGATAATCCTGAAACAATTATGTATAGCAAATTAATATTGAATGGAAGGTTTATCTATGAAATAGGAAAGTTTGTAAAAAAATGATTGTTAAGCAAATGACATTGGAAAAGTTAGCAAATTATTGGAACTCTACTTTCACATAAGAGCATAGTCCAAGGAATTCTGGACTAAAGCATAAATGTTCACAATTTAACAAATGTAGGTAGATGAATACTTGTTTAGTATCTGGATAATTATTTTCTAAACATGTAATTATTAATATGTATCTCAAAGAGAGAAATGTAGAGCCAAACATACAAAAGTATAAAATTGATTTACATAAAAGTCATATTCTTGATATATAAAATTCACAGAAATCAGTGAGAGGACTCTCTAAAGACAAACCCGAAGATAAATAAAGACAAAGGAAAAGCAAGTTATAAAATTTGAAATGTTACCAATAAGTATATAAAAGTTTAGCTTTAATTATAATCAAATAATAAAAGAAACTTAGCATAATGAACCAGTTTTTCATCTATTGAATCAAATAATAATATAAAAACTTTAATATCACTGAAGAGGTCATAGAGAGATGGATTCATTTGTACTTTTGGTAAGAGTTTATATTGATCTTCAAAGGTAATTTGAAAGCAATTTGGCAATGTGTAATACTGTAATCTCTTAAATATTCTTACTCCTCTATCCAAGTGGTCCTTATAATGAAGAAATAGACAGAGGAAAATATTCATTGCAGCATTATTTGTTATAATGAAAATTTGGAAATAGCTGAATGTTTAAAATTAGAGGGATATTAAATAAATTACAGTGCACCAAATATAATGGGACATTATACAGCCATTAAAATATATTTATGAGGGATTTTTACAGTAATGGAAAATGTTCATGTTACAATGTTAAGAGAACAAAATGAAGGGAATACAGAATGCTCTGTTAAACATCCATGAACATATACCTTTAAAATGCATCTTTGGTTATTTTATTATATAAATTTCAAGAAGTAGAATTTTTAGGCATATATATTGTAAAGCTTTTCATATATATTGCCAAATTTCCTCCAGAAAAATCAGCTCAGTTTTTTTTTTTTTACACTTTTTACTGGAAGTATATCTGAATACCATCTTATATGAGTACTTTTCCCCTTCATTTTTTCAAATATAAGGTAAGTATTTTTAAAATCTTTGTCAACGTGTTGATAAAAAGTGCACCTCATTACTTTAATCTAAATTAAGTTCATGTTTTAAAGATATTTTTATTGCTTTGTGTATGTATGAATTGCCTATTTGTGATCAGTACATTTTATGTGCTTATTTTTTCCTTTCTGAGTTGGTAAGAACATTTTATATTTTAAAGAGAAAATACTAATCTATAGTTGCTCTATAATGTTATATGAGGCAAAGACCAGTAGAGGACCTTAAGGTTTTCTGATTTATTCAACATCCACTTATGAAATCACTATTTTCCATCAGTCATGCTTCAACATTGTTAGGACCAAAGAAATTGCATATGGTATACTTTTTAAGCAAGTTACAAGTAAAATGGAGACATTGATGAATACATAAAGTACCCAGGTTATTCTGAGTCACATGATTAATTCTGAATTTTAGAATGAGGGATGGTTTTAAAAAAATTAGATTTATCTTTAAACTGCATCTTGAAGAACACGTTCAATTTACAGCTGGTTTAATAAAAGCCTTTTTGGGTTGAAGAGAACATCAGGCATAGGAAGCACACCTATGATAAAGCCAAGGCACGCATTGCCTGGAAAAGCCTGGCTCTTCTTTCTTTCAATCCATAGGGTTGAGTTCACCTTCGAAATCTTCACTGTCTGGATACAAATTCTCAGGTACTGAAGGTCAGGAAATCTCTTGAAATGTTCTCGGAACTAATTATATTGAAGGAGGCTGACATTTTAAATCTTAGAAAGCCCTAATGTAGAAAATGAAAATTTCAATTTAGTTTAGGTAAAATAAGAACATAGAAGTGGATAAGATATTTGTGTTAATCATCCCAATGCATTCACTCCCCGTAAGCATGGTACATGGATGCCTTCAATATTATCAGAATCAATGGAATCAGAACAAAAGTATTATCTATAAGATTCAAGTGCATTCACCTTTTAAAAAGTATTTTACATCCATGAAGTCACATTCCCTACTCATTTGGGATGGACAATGTTCTTGTCTTTTCCCTCTGTCACTTGATGATCAGTATTCAAAGAAGGTAGAAAGAACATCCAATAATAAAATTTCAGTAATCATTTATATAAAACAAATACTTTGTTTTTAATTTTATTTGTGTTCCAGCACAAAATTAATTAGAAACCAATCATTTGAAGGTAGAGTTTTTAAATAATTTCTCCAAATAAAACGTATTTATATTAAAGCTATGGTTTTGTTGGATTTTAATATTCCATTGATTCATTTTTTTCATTGGGAAAATAAATTTTCTCTTTAGCATCCAATGTTTACTGTAAGAGTAATTTTAGACTATATAAAAATACTTATTATCATAGAAGCTACAGTTGCAGATAGTGTATGTCACAAAGTGGGGGGTGAGCTAAACTGTGTAAAATCTTAGTTGTTATATTTTAATAAATATGGATTTGCTCAAATATTTAAGACATGTTCATTGATCACCTTCACAGAGTATATGATTTACCATGATTTATAAGATAATTCATGCAGAAGACATAAGGCACATCTAATATAATAAAAGTGTAATATGCAAATTGACCATCACCGAGACACCCAAGCCACGCCCACCACGCAAGCCATGCCTCCCAGCCTATCAGAGTGGCTGTATGCAAATTAACCCAGCCATGATGGAGGCCAGCAGCCATGGAGCTAGAGCAAACCAGAGGCTTCTGTTGCAACTGCCTGCCTAGGCTGGCTGAGCCTATGCTCACGATCACGCCCACCAGCCAATCAGAATGGCTGTATGCAAATTAATCCAGCCAAGATGGAGGCTGGCAGGGCAGCTCTGCACTGGGAGCCTCCGTGGCCGGCATAGCTGTGCCAGGTGTGTCAGCTCAGTGACGGGGGTCCGGACTGGGGCCTCCTCAGGACGTCCAGGAGCACCCATCCTGGGTCCGCTGTCTGGCTCTGCCCCAGGGGCCTCCGTGGGGCATCCAGGATCACCTGCCCTGGGTCTGCTGCCTGGCTCTGCCCTGGGAGCCTCCACAGGTCGTGCGGGAGCGTCTGCTGCACAGTGCGCAGAATCTGAAACCAGTCCACTGCCCGGCTCCACCCTGGGTGTGTTTGCTCAGCAGCAAGGCCCCACCAAGGGATCCTGCACCAGCATCAGCCCCTGGCTCGCCACCCAGCTCTGTGCCAGGTGTGTCCCCTCAGCGGTGGGGGCCCACCAGGCGTGTGCGATCGTGGGCCCTCCGGTGGGAAATGTCCAAGCCTGCACTCACCAGCCCTCTCACCTCCCCAGTGCACGAACCCTGAAGGGGCTGTGGGCAGCCTGAAAATGGCCCTCAGTGCCTCACCCAGGCTGGCCAGGCA
>PVJC01002407.1:0-29440 GCA_004026665.1 Murina feae | reverse complement strand
GGACAACCCCCCCGAGGTGTCCCAGACTGCAAGAGGGCACAGGCCGGGCTGAGGGATGTCTCCTCCCCCCCCCCCCCCAGTGCACAAATTTTTGTGCACCGGGCCCCTAGTATATAAATAATTATTAAACAATATTGGATTTTCCCAAAACAGATTCAGAGAGAAATCCATGAGAGTCAGGGGCATGACAGTTTATTTCTTGCTCTGTGGGGAAGGTGGAATTTGATCTTGACTTTAAATAATGAACAGGATTTAGCTGTGATGACGATAGGAAGTGGCAAGGCAATTACAACAAAGGAGAGAGCTTCAGCAAAGGAATAGAGTCTGAAAATTACCAGATGTTTTTTGGGACCTGTGAGGTTGATTAGAAACCAATCAGAATATAAGGAAGTAGCAGAAATAGAGATTAAAAGGCAAGTGAGGACAGGTAAACAGAAGTTGAATAGTAGGTTAAGAAACTTGGATTTTAATTACTAGGTGATAAAGAACAATTTTAATGATAATATTACTTAACATTTACTGAATATGCCTATAAACATATTACTATATACATATAAACATATTATTGCTAAAATTATTACTATAAACATATTACTGTACGTTTCTGTTCTGAGCACTTGCCATGTATTAATCATTTAATTATCATTTAACTCTGTTAGGTGATTCTATTATATTCTGAAGTTCCATAAGGAAATGGAGATCCTGAGAAACTTGTTCCAGGTCAAACAACCAGCTCAGTCTTACTACACAGTAATGTTACTCAATATGGTAGCCATGAACTCTATATGGCTGCTGAGCACTTGCAATGTGGCTAGTGTGCTGAGGAACTGAATTTTTAATGTTTATTAATTTAAATTTAAATAGTCACATTTGGCTAGTGGCTAGCATAGTGGACATCACAGCTCTAGGGTGTGTTAGTTTACCATTCCATTTTATAGCAGAGGAGAGATGTGATCATTATGACTCTGTACACCAGTGCTTTTCAAAGCATCTTTATAGGATGATAACTGAAGGGTTGGTCTCACATAAACAAATTCATAGTCCAAGTCAGAGAGAAAAAACCTGCATAGTATTTCCCCTGTTGGGAACTCACATTTACATTAATGTATTTAAGGCTATAAAGTAAATATATCAATTTTACTTTTTAAAAGTGTAGTAACCAAAAACGTTTCCCCCAAAACAAAAGTTGAGGACCAGACAAATTCATTGGTAAATTCTACCAAACATTCAAGAACGCATCAATATCAACTTTTCTCAAACTAGTCCAAAGAATAGAAGAGGAAGGAAGTCTTCCAAAATCATTTTATGAGGATCACCCTGATACCAAAACCAGACAGACACCAATAGAAAAGAAAATTACAGGCCCATATCCCTGATGAACATAGATGTAAATTAAATCCTCAACACAATATTACCAAACTGGATTCAACAATCTTTTAGAAATGATCAAGTGGGATCTATCACAGGGATGCAAAGATAGTTTAATATTTGCAAATCAATCAATGTGATACATCACATTAACAAAATGAAGGATACAATTTATGTGACCTCAATCAATGCATTAAACATATTTGATAAAACCAGTATCCATCATGATAAAAAATGTAAACCATGTGCGTAATATAGGAAATGTACCTCAGCATAATAAAGGCTAAATGTGACCAGTACACATCTAATAATCATACTAAGTTGTGAAAAGCTGAAAGACTTTTCTCTAAGATCATGAATAAGGAAAGGACACCCACATTTACCACTTTAACCAAAGTAAAATTAGAGGAAGGTCCTAGCAAGAGAAAATTAAAAAAAAAGAAAGAAAAGACATTTAAATTGGAATGGAAGAAATAAAACTCATTATTTACAGATAGCATGATATTGTACATAGAAAATCCTAAAGACTAGAGCTAATAAATTCAATCAAGTTCCAGGGTACAAAATCAATACTAAAAAATCTGTTGCATTTCTATACATTAACAACTTTCAGAAAGAGAAATAAAGTTAATAACCCCTTTTACAATTGCATAAAAAAGAATAAAATATCTAGAAATAAATTTAGCCAAGAAGAGGAAAGATCTGTATATTGAAAACTGCAAGACATTAATAAAAGAAATTAAAGACACAAATGAATGGAAAGCATATTCTGTGATCATTGATTGGAAGAATAGATATTGTTAAAATGTCTATACTACTCCAAATCTAAAGATTTAATGCAATTACTATAAACATTCCAAAGATATTATTCAAGAAAATAGAACAAATAATCCTAAAATTTGTATGAGAACCCCCATATACCCAAATAGCTAAAGCAGTTTTGAGAAAGAAGAATGAATATAGCTGGAGATGCCATACTGCTTGATTTCAAATTATATTACAGAACTATGGAACAGCGATTTTCAACTGGTGAGCCACAATAATTTTTAAACCATGCAACATCAGACTATTTAGTCAGGGCACTAATCTCTTTCCCCTTTTATTATCAAATAAAAATATGACAACAGCTTACATAACGATAGCCCTCTGATGTGAATGCCTTGTCCTGAATTATAAATATATTGGTTATATAACAGAGTTGCATCTTATTGGTTACATCACATAATAAGGTTGTGTCTGATTGGTTAATTCTTGGTATTTGAAATCTTTATATACAAGTATAGGCACCTGATTTTTTAAAAAGTCACTTTGGAGCAAAGAGGGTAGGTAATTGCTATTATTAATTTTATTTTGTAAATTAATAAAAATTATACAATTTTTTATTAAGTTGACAAAGATGTATATTTTTTGATGTGCTGGAGAACTTCAGTAATTAGTTTATGTGTGCTATAAGATGATAAAAGTTGAAAATTGCTGCTAAGGAAAATAAAACAGTATACTGAGGCAAAAAAACATATGAGTCAATTTGAAAAGGATCATTTCTTAAATTAATGGCCTTGGCCAACTACATGCAAAATGAGAAAACTTGACCACTCTCTTACACCATGTATAACAATGAACTCAAAATGAATTTAAGACTTGAACATAAGACTCCAAACCATAAAACTCCTGGAAGAAAATATAGCAGTAAACTCATTGACATCCACTTGGGCAATGATTTTTTGAATCTGGTAACGAGTTACAAAAGCATCATAAGCAAACATAAATAAAACTATCTGCACAGCAAAGAAAACCATCAACAAAATGAAAAGACAACCCTATTGAATATTTGCTGATAAAGGGCTAATATTCAAAATATACAAAGAGCTCAGAAAACTCAACAGCAAAAAAAAGTTTAATTAAAAAAGGGCAGAATATCATACTAAACATTTTCCTAAAGAAGCCATACAGTTGGCCAACAGATACATAAAAGAATGTTCAACATTATTAATCATCAGGGAAATGTAAATTAGAAGCACAGTGACACATCATTTTATAACTTGTTAGAATGTCTATTATCAAAAAGACAGGAAATAACAAGGTATAGCAAGGATGTAGAGAAAAGGGAAACCTTGTTCACTGTTGGTGGAAATGTAAATTAATACAGCTGCTATGTAAAGCAGTGTACAGATTCCTCAAAAATTAAAAATAGAACTGGCATATGATACAGTAATTCCACTTCTGGGTGCTTACCAGAAGAAAATGAAAGAACTAACTCATAGAGATATATGCACCCTGTGTTCACTGTGGCATTATTTACAACTAGAGGTCTGGTGCATGAATTCATGCATGGTTGCAGTCCCACGGCCTGGTTGGTGATTGGGGCAGATTGGGCCTGTCTCACCCAGTCTTGAGTGGGGCTGATCAGGGCTGGCCAGCTAGGAAATGGGACCATGTAAGGTTGGCTGGCCATAGGAGGTTGGCTGTGGGAGCATACTGACCATGAGGGGGCAGCTCCTGCATTGAGTGTCTGCCCCCTGGTGGTCAAGGCGTGTCATAGCAACTGGTCGACTGGTTGTTCAGTCGACTGGTTGTAATGGTTGCTTAGGCTTTTATATATAGAGACAGCCAAAATATGGAAATGACCTATATCCACTGATGGATGAATAGGATAAATAAATTATTTGTAATGAAATATTATTCAGCCATAAAAAAGAATGAAATCTTGTCATTTAGGACAACATGGATGGACCTCATGGGCATTATGCTAAGTGAAATGAAATAAGTCAGACAGAGAAAAGCAGATACTGTGTGATCTCACTTACATGTAGAATCTAAAAAAAAAGAAAAAGAAAAAAGCCTAAGTTTGTACTTGGATTAATGGTTGCCTGAGAGGGGGACAAGGTGGGGTAGGAGAAATGGTTGAATTATGAGTTTTGGTCATATTTTTAGTTTAAATAGATTAATTTTAAAAACCTAGTTTTTCTCCAACTTATTAATTCAGAGACTTTTTTCACTTAACACATTGAGTTAGTTTTGCTAAAGGTAATGCTGCTCTAGGATGATTAAAATGACGGCAAGAATAAGGAGAATATGCAGTGTGGAGAGAGGAGAAGTTTCTTAGCCATGAGGCTAATTACTGAACCTGGCTAGGTAAAAATTCATCAGGTTTCCACTGGGCATACCACAGGGAGAGTGGAAAGGGGCATGTGAGCTTGTGTTGTGTGCATGTACTCAAGTGTGAGTGCATATCTCATGTGGGAGATATATATGAGGTCTACTCAAATTTCAAGTAAATTGGGAAGATAATCTGATATTAGCAGAAATATGAAATAAGAGAAGAAATATATTAATAGGGACATATGTTCAGGTTAGTTTATTACTAGATTGAAATATATAAAAAACAGGTTCATTTAGTAGGTATACCAAGTATGTATGCAGATATATTAGCAGAAAGTTTGAAATGTGGGTTGATTCTAGAGCATAGAAGAGGGAGGATATGGCTATAGGAAGAGATTTTGGAATTATTTATATAGAGGAGGTAATTGAAAATTTAAGGATAAATAAAATTACTAAGAGGAAGTGGGCAGACAATGAATAGGGCCAAAAGCAAAACCTCATATTAAGAGTTAATATGTAACCCTGACTGGTTTGGGTCAGTGAATAGAGCATTGGCCTGTGGACTCAAGGGTCCCAGGTTCAATTCCAGTCAAGGGCATGTACCTGGGTTGCGGCACATCCCCAGTAGGAGGTGTGCAGGAGGCAGCTGATCGATGTTTCTAACTCTCTATCCCTCTCTCTTCCTCTCTGTAAAAAATCAATAAAATATATATTTTTTAAAAGAGTTAATATGTAAATCAATGTAGCTTATGTATTGTGTGTATATGTTTGTGTGTGCATGTACGTTCCATTTGAAACATTTTGAGACATAAATAATGGGAGGTTCAAATAAAATCTTCAGATATAATACTTCCATTTAAGTAGAAATATGCAAAAATGGGTTAACTATGAGCATGAGGTACAGCAGAACTCATAGCAATGATCATTCTGACAGAAATTAGAGCCCAAAATAGAGCTTCTAAAGAAGATATTAAAGTTCTTTTCATTGGAAAATGCTCTTTTAAAAATAACACAGGAAACTTATGAGGAACATAAGACCCTCAGTAAAAGATTCTAAAAACTCCCCCCCCCCAATTCTATTTAAATATTTTTACAAATGAAATAAGTTAAGAAAGACTTTTATGAATATTACTTCTTACTGGTTCTAATGGGGTAACTTATGCATATCCCTGTACACTTAGTATATATTCTTATTCCTAAAGCTACAATATTCATGATGTAAATTGAGGTAAGGTACTAACATTTTTTAAATATATATTTTTTTGATTTTTTACAGAGAGGAAGGGAGAGGGATAGAGAGTCAGAAACAATGATGAGAGAGAAACATCAATCAGGTGCCTCCTGCACACCTCGCACTGGGGATATGCCCGCAACCAAGGTACATGCCCTTGAACCAGAATCAAACCTGGGACCCTTCAGTCTGCAGGCCGATGCTCAATCTGCTGAGCAAAACCGGTTAGGGTGGTACTAACATTTTTTTAGAGTTTTATCTGGTGAAAACTTTTAGCCTTATATTACTTTAAGAAATAATAACCACATTATTACCACTGGAGGAGAAGTTATGGGCTTTTTCTCTCCATTTACCATATTAGTAAATAGGAAGTACTGTAAACATTAGTAAGTATTAAGTCAGGAAGAGGCTTCTTCAAAGTTAAACCTCCTCTTCGGGATCATTATACTTAACCAGGAGATGGCACTAATGCACTTCATTCTGTAGTCTAGAAGGCAAATCTGGAAGCCAAAGGTTACCTCAGCAATGCATTATATAATATTGTGTGAATTAAACATTTTGTTTCATCCTACTGCATATCCTTCAATTATTTATGGTGCATGTTAAGGCAATTAGTTATCTCACCATGTTTTCCTTAAAAGCCTAACTTATTCTACATCAGGAATATAATAGATGCTTTAACTAAATCACCTGTTTCATTTTGCAGTTATTCTAAAGAAGCATCTATCCTTAAAAAGAAAGAAAAGAAAAATATTTATGTACTATAAATCAAGCAGTTACTAAGTTAATAAGTAACAATAAGCTGTAAGGATGACAATGGAGTTCAAGCTCAACAACATGTAGGTGGTGCTAATATAAAAGCTGCTGTGAATATTAATTTTCTCCATTATTTGTATCTATTGCAGTGTTGGTAGATGCATTTTTACATTATAAAGAGATTTTGAATTTATCATCCAAAAGGTAATGAGAGGATCTCTTTCAAGGATTCAATACTTAACATATTTTTACTTTAATTTTAATGTGTTTATAAATTTTATTATTGTGTGTTATTATGGGAACTCATGTATATATTTGCTTGCTAAATCAAATGAAAAATTGGATACTTATTTAGGAATATAACTTAAATAACTATTAACATATTATATGCTTTATGTCTGGCATTATGCTAACTTCTGAGATATGAAATGAAGAGTTTTAAAATCCCTACCCTCAAGTAACTCACAGTCTTGTGTTATGCAGTTATCTGCACACCTTAAATTATTTTAATATTTTTGATGCTGTAGTGCTACCATATTAAATTAATGAAAGGCTTGTAATTTTGTTAAGAATTAATTAAAACTAGAAATTTAGAAGGCACATCGTTTTTGATGCTTCCTAAAATAATGAAATTGGTTTTGTGTTATGTAAATCTTCTTTTAACTCATGTTTCAATATTATAGTATCCACATTTCGTGAGGTATTCACACTTGTTTAAAAAAATTGCTTGTTCAATAAGAGACAAACAAAAGTATTTTGTGATAGAAAAATTCCATTTTAAGTGTTGGAAGGAAGCTTGGTTACACAGGTAAGGATAACTTTTTAAGTCATTTCAAGAGTCTATCAAATATATCGCTGTACCTAACCTTCATGGAAATTATTGTCTATTGATATAATACAAAAAGAATATATTTCATAGTCTTTAGATTCTTTATGTCCATTAAGTATATACTTAAAGGAACAAGTAAGCAAAAAATAAAATGACAATAAAAGAGAAAGCAGCTTGAAACCTATGGTTTTAAGAGTTCAAGTTATGAAATTGTAGTTCACAAAATAGGCGGAACTTAATGTCCATAAAAGGTATAAGTTTGTGATTTTTTTGGGGGGAGTTTTATGCCCCTGCAGTAACAGAATAACATGAATGATAGCATAAACTGTTGAGTCAGATTTGCTTGTGATCAAGTTTTTGAAAAACAACCAATAAGTATATTTAGAAGTGTCTAAAATCCCCATGTTGCAGTTACAAATAGATAACTTGTTAAACTAAACAGTATTTAATAGTCATAACGATTTTAAGTGAGGCAAATAAAGGAAACTATTATTGTTTTCATGTCATTGTTTCCAGATAAATGCTCCTACCTGCAAATGGGTGGTTTTCTGGCGTTATCAGAAAGAGGACACACACTGTAGACCACAAGCAGAAAAAAATGTTTCAAATTTATTGATGAGAAACATATTTTGCAGTGTTATGATCAAATAAATTATTTCCAGAACATTTTTATAGTAGCAGAAACTTTTGTTAAAGAAATCTTAAATATATGGCTAATGTGTAAAAATATATAAGACCAGTTCTTTCTTCTGGTTAAACAGGTGTTGAGGGTCTTGGAGACCAACTCTCAATTAGTTTCTTTTAGAATCTGAATCACAGGGACAGATCCAGAGACAGAGAAACAGCAATCAGACTGTCAATCCCCAGAGAAAAAGTAGGGGAGGGTGGGGGTAAGGAGGAGAGATCAACCAAAGGACTTGTATATAAGCCAAACCAATGGACACAGACAACAGAGGGATGAGAGCATGAGGGGGGGGGGATTAATGGGGGAATGAGGACACATTTGCAATACCATAATCGATAAAGAAATTGAAGATTAAAAAAAAGAATCTGAATCAGAAATCTAACCGTATAGTAAATGAACACTAAGGCTACACATCTCTCAGTTTGAAAGACAGTAATCCCCTCCACCCGGCCCCCCACCCCACCCACCCCCCCTACAGGCAACCTTTAATATGGTTTACTTTCCTTCTACTCCAGTAAGAAAAAAATTAATCCATAAAATCTCCATCTTTCCCCTACTTGTATTAGGTTTTTCTAGAATGAGATCTACATTTTTTGTATGAGTAACCAATTGTTTTGGCATCATTTGTTGGAAAGATTATCCTCTCTTCATTGAATTGCTTTTGCATCTTTGTCAAAAAGTCAACTGACTATATATGTGTGGGACTCACCTGGAATGTTTTCTGTTCTATTGGCCTAATTGCCTATCTCTATGTCAGTATCACATTGTGTTAATTACTATAGCATCATAATAAGTCTTGAAATCACATAGTTGTTTGGGGTATTCTAAGTTCTTTACATTTTTATATCATTTTAGAATCAGCTTCTCAATTTCTAAAACAAACAAAACCAAACTGAGCTGGGGTTTTTTATTGTATTGCATTTCAACCAATATGTTGTATTTTTGTTAAAATCAAAAGACTTTCTAATTTCTTATTAGATTTCTTCTTTGGCCCATGTGTTATTTAGAAGTGCATTATTTAGTTTCCAAATATTTGGGAGTTTTCTATTTTTCTATTAATTTTTCTAGCATAATCCCATTGTGTTCAGGTAATTTACATTGTATGGCTTGAATACCTTTTAATTTTTGTGACTTGTTTTATGGGCCAGAACATGTTTCTATGTGCACTTGTAAAGAATGTGTATTCTGTTCCTGGTGGGTGAAATGTTTTATAAACACAAACTAGGTGAATGTGATTGTTATTATTGCTCAAGTCTCCAAATACTTATTGATTTTCTATTTGTACTGTCAATTATTGAGATAGGTTATTGAAATGTATGACTCATTGACAGATTTGTCTATTTCTTCTTAAAAGTTTATCAGTTTCTGTTTCATGTATTTTGAAGCTCTGCTACCAGAAACATAAATTTTTAGGATTGTTATAACACTTGAAGACTTGCTGGTCATGAAATGAGCTTCTTAATATTTGTGTTACAAAATCAACTTTGTCTTATACTAATGTAGTCACACTAAATTTTTAAAACTATTATCAGTATAAATGTGTCTTTTTCTATTTTATTTTTTTTTACTTTTAGGCCCTTTTATTAATTTATTTAAATTTATTAAATTGTTACTTATAAGCAACATACAGTAGCTTATTGATTTTTGTCCAATATGACAAATTTCATCCTTTTAATTGGGATGCTTAGACCATTTAAATTGAATGTGATTATAGATATGACTACTTTCGTTAAAGGATGTATCATGTTGGTGCTCAGATCATTGAGTTTTCTTCCATTCTGTCCTTTTTTAAGATTAGATATGGTTGATATGTCATCCAGTTATATAATTTCTCTTGTGTCCCAGTTCATAGGTTGGGTGATCATATGTTTTACAATCTAAGCCAGCATTATTCTGAGAGTGAACCTGTGCTATTAATCATATTTCTCAGGATATCTGGTATAACCTGGGAAAATTCTAACCAAACCAGGTCTTCCGGCTTACCCTATTTATAATTTTTCTTTTTACATATAATATTTGTTTGGGAACCTATTTAAGCAGATTTTTTGAGTAAACTTAAGATTTAGGATAGCAAGCCTGGTCACCATATTCTTAGCATATATCTCCCAAGACATGTTAGATTATGTGGAACAATCTGGAGAGAAAGATTATCACTTCAACTTTAGCACCGCATGTTTGTGAAGAGTCACTGAATAAAACAGAAGAAGACAGATGGGATTTTGTTTAGCCCATGTTAATCAGTGAAATTATGTAACTTTTGAAACTCAAAGAACCAATATTTTTGAGCTTAAAAACCAAAATATCTAATTTAATGAATTTCATACTTTGCAAAAATTACTCTGTATTGTATAAGAATTTAAAAACTGATTTTATGTATGGGTGTAATAAGCATACATATAGGTGAGTATGAAGTAATATGTATTTAAGTATCTTGAAATATGTGATATTCTCAATCATATTTCTATGACACATCATTATCTCATGACAACTGAATGTAAATAACTTTAGTTTTTATTTGTTCATTCACTTCCACTTTTCTTGGCCTCATAAAATGATACACAATACAAATGAATTTTAGAACACTCTATGGTAAATTGATAAATTAATAATCTACCTGTACTTAAAATTTTTTCTTAAATATTTCCTAATTTTAATGTTTTCATAATCCCATGGTTTAGCCATTCCCTAGAGGTCTTTTATTTGTGTAAAAAAGACCTCAATGGAGATTAAATTTTTAGAGTTATAACTGTGTTATTCTTACATATATTAAAGAGTTTCTGTTCAAATCTTGAAAAATGAAAATAACGATTTCAGATTATCGTTATTCTTCCTAAGTACATAATTGTCATTAGAAAATAAGCTAACCCTGACAAATTACTGTAAAAAAAAGACTGTTGAAATTTGTGCAAGCTGCATGGGACTTATAGCTGCCAGACAGATTACAAAGCATAATTACATAGACCTTACAAAGACAGATTTGTACTTATGAATGCATACGAATTAATGACACGAAGAAAAAAAATTTCACAAGCAATTGTTTCATTGTAAAAACAAACATTTAACTATTATTCCAGTTTTGGGGGGGCACAGCTATGATATATCTCAAGTTGGTTAAAACATAATTTTACATATATACTCTCTTACATGCTCTGAAATGGCTCTTTGGTCCTAGGAACTATAATATGGGAATATTTTACTACAAGGTGTCTCATTCTCCTTGTACAGCCCTCTTCCATTTCCATCCTCTGCCTTGCCAACTCCTCAGCCATCAGACATTAATTGAAACATCAGTTCCAGGAACACCCAAAGATCACATTTCATTATTCTTCATATATATCAAGTACCCTGTTATCAATTCTCACTGAAACACTAGACTAGTCTTTTACAGTGATAATAACAATTATGACTAAAAATAACTAATTACATATTTAGTTATGGTCTGCTTTGGGGGTTATAATGTAAGTGTCAAGACAATAGGAATTATGACTGGTCATTGAGTGCCAGTAGCTAACATAGAGCCAAGCACAATGTAGGTTCTCAACGAACTAATTGATTTTGTTGATTTATGACTGGAGCGTGGAGTGTGAATGAATAAAGGGTGGGTGTTGATGCTTGTATAGAAACATATGATTGGACAAGAAGTGTTCTTTGTGCTCTAAAATCCTCTGAATCATGACAGAAAAGTTGTGAAAGCACTTAAAGTTGGGAATATTTAAATACTTCAAATAACTATTTTCTTACTACAAATTCATTTATAATTTAATTAAGGTAGATGCTTTTAATGAGGTTAATCTGATTTATTGGTGTGGACATGGAGCTCATGAGTTTGAAGTTGGACATTCTTTTAGTTAAGTTCAGTCAAGGAGAGGGGACTGTTGCTATGGGTTCACACCAACTTGTATAAAACAGTTCTGATACTCATCAATGGCATCAGCGACAAGAGTGAGGGTGTTTTAGAACAATAGCATGTGCTTGCAACTTCACTGAAAATTCAAGCTAACCAATATTTATTGAGCTCCTGAGATCACGAGAGAGTAACTGCCCAAGGAGAAGTGTGTCTAGAGAAAACCAATCTTGAGTCCATTTTCTACAGTTACTGTCATTTTTCATGTGTAGCTTACCTGACAGTGGATCTTCCTTCCCTTTTCTATGTGGATTAAATAATGTCTAACAATTCTGTTACGCAAAAATAGTAATTTATATCAATGGATATGACTTATGATAAGATTCTTAATCTTGCAAATTTTAGCTGCAGACATTTTTTATTTACTTCATCTCTCCAAGTTTATGATAATTTTTAGGGTAACTTTTTTCAAATGGAGCTGCATTTATGTCATGAATTACTTCTTTTGAAAACTTTCTCCATAGACTCATGAAACAGGCATTGTGGAAAAACATAAAAGTACCATTTGAAATATAGACAATTCAACTATATATTTCCTAAATTAGTCACACTTGCAAATTGTTAGCAAGTTTAGAATTGTTAGCAATCTTGCTACTCATTACCTGTTGTAGACTAGTAATACTTCATCTAGCCTATTCCAGTTTCACATTGCCATCAATTTATATTAGCACTTGGTACTGTTTTATAGACAGCAAATAATATGTCAGATAATTTAAATGTAAACAGGTACATATTAAATTAGAGAAAGATTACCAGTAACTTGATTAGTTTTTTTTCACACAAAAGTTAAAGGGAAAATAAAGATATTTTATTGAAACAAATGCAAGAAAAACAAACAAACGTGTGTGATCATTGCCTCAGGCTGCTAGGCTTAGTTAAGTCAAAAAGGGAAAGAAAGTAAGAACCAAATCAATTGGACTTTTATCCTATTTAAGGGAAGTATTTTGACTCCTCAATGGACACAAAATGTTTTACTGAGTCATAGTTGTTTCACTAAAGTACTTTTGTCAATTACTTATAAAAATGGCCTCTATCTATTTCTGTCACAAGACTGATCAAATGAGGTGAAAAAAAAGTTAAATTGCTGGGATGAATGAGATAATCAAGCAATTATTTAACTTAATGAACTATTAAACTAAATCTGTAAAAAGAAAAAGTCCGTGTAAAATTGACTTGAGAAATTGTAAGAATATTCTAACTAGCTTGTTTCCAATTTCTCCATTTGATTCTTAATATGTCTCCAGAATTATATTTCTGAAACTCATATTTAATCATATAAACATTCAGATCTCTTTATAATCACAGAAGTATTCAAACTTTAAAAATGTCATTATTTATTTAAATAGTATTTCTATTTGTCACTTAAAAATATTTATAAGGCTTTTTTATTGTTTAAAGTATTACATATGTCTCCTTTTCCCTGATTGCTGCCCTCCCCCAGTGTCTGTGTCCATTGGTTAAGCTAATACGCTTGCATCAAGTCCTTTGGTTGATTTCTAACCCCAACCCCTCCCTCCCCCGCTTTTTTCTCTGAGGTTGAATGCTCTATTCCGTGCTACCTTGTCTTTGGATCTATTTTTGTTCCTCAGTTTATGTTGATCATTATATCCCACATATGAGTGAGATCATGTGATATTTAACTTTCTCCTACTGGTTTATTTCACTTCAGTTCCATCCATGCTATTGCAAATGGTAAAAGTTCCTTCTTTTTTTCTAAAATACATTATATTGATTTTTTACAGAGAGGAAGGGAGAGGGATGGAGAGTTAGAAACATTGATAAGAGAGAAACATCGATCAGCTGCCTCCTTCACATCCCCTGCTGGAAATGTGCCCACAACCAAGGTATGTGCCCTTGACCGAATCGAACCTGGGACCTTTCAGTCCCCAGGCCGACACTCTATCCACTGAGCCAAACCAGTTAGGGCAAGTTCCTTCTTTTTTACAGCACCATAATATTCCATTGTGTAGATGTACCACAGTTTTCTAATCCACTCATCTGTTAATGGGCACTTAAGCTATGGTGAGTTGTGCTGCTATGAACATAGGGGTGCATATATCCTTTCTGATTGGTGTTTCTGGTTTCTTGGGATATAGTCCTAGAAGTGGGATTTCTGGGTCAAATGGGAGTTCCATTTTTAACTTTTTGAGGAAACTCCACACTGTTCTCCACAGCGGCTGCACCAGTCTGCATTCCCACCAGCAGTGCATAAGGGTTCCTTTTTCTCCACATTCTCACCAGCACTTGTTTTTTGTTGATTTGTTGATGAATAGCCATTCTGACAGGTGTGAGATGGTACCTCATTATTGTTTTTATTTTCATCTCAGATGGTTAGTGACTTTGAGCATGTTTTCATATGTCTCTCAGCCTGTGTATGTCCTCTTTCGAAAAGTGTCTATTTAGGTCCTTTGCACTTTTTTAAAAATTGATTTGTTTATCTTCCTTTTGTTAAGTTGTATGAGTTCACTGTAAATTTTGGAGATTAAACCCTTATCTGAAATAGCATTGGAAAATATATTCTCCCGTGCAGTGGGTTTTCTTGTTGTTTTGTTGATGGTTTCTTTTGCTATGCAGAAGCTTTTTATTTTGATGTAGTTCTATTTATTTATTTTCCTTAGTTTGCTTTGCCCTAGGAGCTATATCAATAAAGATACTGCTACAACTTATGTCTGATATTTTGCTGCTTATGGAGTCTTCTAAAATTTTTATGGTTTCATGTCTTACATTCAAGTCCTTTAGCCATTTTTTAGTTTGTTTTTGTGTGTGGTGTAAGTTGGTGATCTAGTTTCATTTTTTTTTTGCATGTATCTGACCAAATATCCCAGCGCCATTTATTGAAGAGACTGGACTGTCTTGACTCCATTATATGCTTTTGCCTCTTTTGTCAAATATTATTTGAGCACAATGACTTGGTCTATTTCTAGGTTCTCTGTTCTGTTCCATTGGTCTATGTCTTTTCTTCTGCCAGTATCAGGAAGTTTTGAGAACCATGGCTGTGTAATATAGCTTGATATCTGATATTGTGATCCCTCCAACTTTATTCTCTTTTATCAGGATTGCTGCAGGTATTCAGGGTCTTTTTTTATTCCAGATGAATTTTTGGATTGTTCGTTCTAGGTCTGTGAAATATGCCATTGGTATTTTAATGGGGATTGCATTGAATCTATAAATTGCTTTGAGTAGTATGAACATTTTAATGATGTTGATTCTACCAATCCATGAACATGGTATGTTCTTCCATTTGTTTATGTCTTCCTGTCTCTTTTTTCAATGTCCTCCAGTTTTCTGAGTATAGGTCTTTTAATTCCCTAGTTAAGTTTATTCCTAGGTGTTTTTATTATTATTATTATTTTTTTGGTATGATAGTACATGGGCGTGTTTTTCTAGTTTCATTTCTGTGAGTTCATTGTTGGTGTATAAAAAAAACGTAGATTTCTGGGTGTTAATTTTGCATCCTGCTACATTCCTGAATTCATTTATTAAGTCTAGTAGTTTTTTTATGGAGTCTTTGGAGTTTTCTATGTACAGTATCTTGTTATCTGCAAATAATGAGTTTTACTTCTTTTCCAATTTGGATGCCTTGTATTTCCTCTTTTCTGATTGCTATAGCTAGCATTTCCATTACTATTTCAAACAGAAGTGGTGAAAGTGGGCATCCCTGTTTTGTTCTTGTTCATAGGGGAAATGGATTTAGTTTTTGCCCATTGAGTATGATGTTGGCTGTGGGTTTGTCATATAAGGCTTTTATTATGTTGTAGTATGATCCCTCTATTCCCATTTTGCTGAGAGTTTTTATCAAGAAAGGGTGTTGGATTTTGTGAAATGCTTTTTCTGCATTGATTGATATGATTATGTAATTTTTGTCTTTCAATTTGTTTATGCGATGTATCATATTTATTAATTTGTAGATATTGTACCATCCTTGCATCCCTGGAATAAATCCCACGTGGTCATAGTGTATGATCTTTCTAAGGTAATGCTGGATCTAATTTGTTAGAATTTTGTTGAGGATTTTAGCATCTAGTTTTATCAAGGATATTGGCCTGCAGTTTTCTTTCTTTGTGGTGTCTTTATCTGGTTTTGGGATTATGGTAATGCTGGCTTCATAGAAAGAACTTGGAGGTGTGCTTTCCTCTTGAATTTATTTATAAGACTTTTTATCAATTACCTAATATAATCACAGGTAAATATTATTTGTTACTAGAAGATAGTATCTATCTTTTTTTATACATAGAAATACTGAGAAAATTTGTTCAAATATAGGTAGATTGAAATGAAATAAATATTTTGTTTTCTTTATCTTATCAGTGTTGCGCTGCATAGAGTACTAGAATTATATGCCCAAAGTCATAAAGTGAGCTACTATCAAATATTCTTTTCAATGACCTATGATCTGACCATTCAATTAGATTCCCTTTTGATTTTACTGCAAGTAAAAAAAAATCTGATAGATTTGTTGTAAGTTATTAGAGGTACTTTCTTCTATATTTTCTTATATAATTTCTACATATAATAATTGAAAGAATTATATGAACTGCTGCTTTTGTTTGATTTCAGGAAGATTTAACTCCTTGGGATAATGCACTGATTAAGATCTAGGTAAATGCTTTTTATAAAAAATGAGGGAGAAGTGTAAGAAAATTAGTATGTACTTTAGTCTCTTTTACAGATATATATTAGTTTTAGGGAAGAGTATGTATTTGATTATTTTGCTCGTGAGCCCTTGGAAAGTCTTTTTGTACCTTTATATAGGATGTGAAAAGTAATGGTTCATACAAGAGGATCGAGTCTACATTCCCTAACCTGGAATAGAACCCTCCTAATTGTGACATATTACACCTCCCCAGCCTCTTCCTCCACACAGCCTACCTCAAGGGCCCAGGAATGGGATCTCACCAACCTATTTGTATGCGAAACATGAAAAGCTCTTTCCAGTTTCTATGCCCTACAAATATTGTTTCCATTTTCAATTAAGGAAACTACTTGTCTTTCAAGTTCTTGCTCATGTTTTTTCTCCATAATGAAGCCCTCCATGCCTTTAAGAAGCAGAATTTCTTCCATCTGTATTGTTCATACTCATAACACCGCCTCTCAAGTTGCATTGATATGATTTGTTAATTTTTTTATTATATTGTCTTATTCTAGAAATTCATGACTGTACCTTATTCCTTTTTAAAGTCCTGATTGTCTATTTGATTAATGAATTATTTTACTAAACATTTTAAAATATGCATTAAAGTGTGAGATATATTTTATTGCTATATAAATTATATTTTATAAACTGTGTCAGTGTTTCACTTTATAACTCAATATTTTTTGTCCCCCCCATAATTGCTCTGTATTATACAAATAAATTATTTAATTCAGTTTATGAGCTATGTTTTTAAATGCTCACTATATATCATAGTATTTTACCTGGTCTATTGTACTGTTTCCTTCATATGTTTGGGTTTTTATTGTTTGAGTTTATAGAGTGCAATCCAAATTTATAAATGGGCATTGTTCCAAAAAGTTCATTATTAAGTGAGTTGCTTTCATTTTAGAATTTATATTCTTCCCAAATTAAAGCTATAAATGACAATTAAATTGCAAGGCAGTTAAACAGAACCTATTTAACTGCTAATAGCCTAAAATATGCTATTCTGATTTTTTAAAGTAAAATCATAAACTGGAGAGAAGCAGAACTATTTGTTTTCCCTAATGTGTTCTGATTTCTAACCGAACAATGCCAGAAATACATGTGTAGAGCTGTTGAAATGCACATGGTTTAGAGAATAACTAAAGAAAAGGGAGGGAAATGTAGTTTACTTCTTGCTTCTCCAAGTGTGGCCTGTGGAGCAGCAGCATCACCATCACCTTGGGGCTCATTAGAAAGGCAAAATCTCAGGCTCACCTCAGACCTACTGAATCAGAATCTACATTTTAACAAGATTCCCTGAAGAGCCATATGCAAACTAAAGTTTGGGATGCCCTGGAGAACAACAGTTGCTTTTTACCTCTTTATATCTGCTTAAAAGAGAGGTAGCTCTAACTGTCAACATCTATGTAAATGAGAAAAATACTTGAAGTCATCTATTTCTGGGAATCATTAATCCATGACAAAGAATATTACTCCCATGGGTTTGACTAAAGGACCTAGCACTTGGTCTATTCCACTCTCTATTGGGTTATATGACTCTTTGGTAAAAAAGAAGAATAAGTATTTTGAATAATTGAAAACCAGTTAAATCAAAATGTTTCTAAATTAATAACTTTCTTGATATTTATAATATTAAAAGTGTAATATGCTAATTAAACCAGGCAGCCAAACGACCTTCTGGATGTCATTCCGGGTGTTCTTCCAGACAAAGCCTCTGTGGCCCACAGGAATCAGGCCTAAACTGGCAGTTGGACATTCCCCTAGAGATCCCAGATTGAGAGAGAGTGCAGGGCAGGCTGAGGGACCCCTTTCCCCATGCACAAATTTTGTGCACCAGGCCTCTAATATATATATCCTATATAATAAAGAGGTAATAGGCAAATTAACTCTCATGCCCTCACAAGATGGCTGCCTACAACCAAGCCAGCAGTGGGGTTAGTGAGGGACAACCAAACGACTGAACAGCAGGCTGTATAGGGTGACCAGGTTGGCAGTTAGGATAGTGAGGGACAACCAAATGGACAAACGACTGAACAGCAGGCTGCATGTGGTGACCAGGCTGGTGGGGCGGGGGCATGAGGGGCAACCAAGCTGGCAGGGGGGCAGTTGAGGGAAACCAGGCTAGCAGAGGGGCAGTAAAGAGGTGAGCAGGCCAGCAGGGGGGGCAGTTAAGGGTGATCAGGCTGGCAGGAGGGTGCAGTTGGGAGTGACCAGGATGGCAGGGGGAGGCAGTTGAGGGCAATTAGGCTGGCAGGGAGGGCAGTGAGGGGCAACTAGGCCACGGAGGGGGCAGTTAGAGGTAACCAGGCCAGCTGAGGGGGCAGTTGGGGTGACCAGGTCGGCATGCAGAGGCAGTGAGGAGCAATGAGGCTGGCAGGGGGAGGCAGTTAGGGGTGATCAGGCAGGCAGGCAGATGAGCGGTTAAGGGCCAGCAGTCCAGTATTGTGAGAGCATTGTCTGACTGCCTGTTTAGGCCTAATCGCAAGGATCGGGCCTAAACAGGCAGTTGGACATTCCCCAAGGGGTCCCAGATTAGAGAGGGTGCAGGCTGGGATGAAAGGACACCCCCATGCATGAATTTCATGCACCAGGCCTCTGGGCTCTGGAGTGTGTGTGTGTGTGTGTGTGTGTGTGTGTATTGAAATGCTAATATGCTAATGGCAAAAGAACCAGGACAACCGAACAACTGAACAACTGGTCACTATGAAGTGCTCTGACCACTAGGAGGCAGGCGTGGAACATGGCAGGCATCAGTTGCAGTGGGATGGTGGAGCAGGTGAGCGGGGACACCAGACCAAGGCAGGGCACCAGTCACTGTCATTGGGGTGAGCCTCTGGTAGTAACTGAAAATTCTTTGCTCCCACACACCATAGTCTCACCCAGCACTTGCACCTGTTGCCAGCACTGGCCCTGTTCACATCTGCTGCCAGTGCCATAGCCACTGCTTGCACCCACTGCCAGTGCTGGCCCTGCTTGGTTGCCTGGCGCTGGTCCCAATTGCTCAACACCATCAGTGGATGCAAGTGGCAGCTGCTGGTCCTGATCACCCCTGAGGACTTCTTCACCTTCCCCTGCTCCTAAGGGGCGATTGAGCGACCCATTGATGGTGCCAGCCTCACTTGCAGCCACTGCTGGCTCCTTCAGTGTGTGGGAGCAGCGGCAGCAGGAGTGGGGCTTCTGGAAGACAGAGGATCTGGGGCCACAGTGGGAGGGGCTAGGCAGGGGCATGGAGGATGAGCCGAGACTCACCTTGTGCCTACCACAGCCTCACAGCCCACAATTCCTTTCAAGGTGCATGAATTCATGCACTGGGCCTAGTGTGTCTGTGTGTGTGTATGTGTGTGTGTGTGTGAATACAGAATAGAATATTAATGGGAATGTAAAAATAAGCTACAACAAGATAAATATCCTCAAATAGCTAAATAAAAGAAATAACGCACAACAAAACCCTCATTTTATAAATAGAGATGATATCCTGAGATTCAAAAGTCATATCAGGTTGTCTTTGACAATAAGTAACACTGTATTAGAAGTACAGGAATCAAGTATACTCACTGTACACCAACTAGGGCAGATCTTTATGAAAAAAAATACTTTTTACATCTCCTTTCACATTTTTATGGATAATTTAAAAATTTAAAATACTTATTTAAAAAATAAAAGTTATTTTCAAATTTCCTAGTAGAACCAAATATGGTTGGTAAATGGCATCTGTAATTTAGGTGTTTAACCCAGCATCCTTGTTTGGTGCCTAATTAGCATTAATTGGCATGATAGATAATGAAGTATTGGAAAATATTTTCTCTGAGCTATTACTAATGTTGACTATAAGTACTAACTATTAGTAAATATAGTCAGTATTTACTATAGTGTTTATTTTTAGTTTCTGCCTAATGAGTTTTAAAGTGTTATCTTTAAATATATATACTGTGTCATCATATATGTCTTTTGAGAGCTGTTATGTATTTTTACAAGTCAAGAAATTATAATGAGTAACAAATAGTAATAAGGTGTTAACAGTATCATCTCTTTTTCTAGATCCAATTTTTTTAATGTCTACCCTCCAAAATGTAAAATGTCTAGTTAATGAAAGAGCGTAAAATTAAGTTACTTACTAATTCTGGGGAATATCATGATGTTTTAGAAACAGTGCAATCTACACTAATAAAAGAGAAACATGCAAACTGGTATCACTTTACTATGCCCACCACCCAATCAGAATGACTATGCAAATTAACCCAACAAAGATGGCGGTTAATTTGCATACACAGGCTCAGAGCTAAGACTGAAGGCTCCGGTGGGAGTGAAGACTGAATACTGGAGACTGAAGAGGCTTGGCTTCTCCACTGAGGCCCTGCTTTTCTCTTGCTGCTTTTAAAATTCTCTCCTTGTCTTTTACTCTTGGCATTTTAATTATGATGTGTCTTGGTGTGGTCCTCTTTGGATTCCTTTTGTTTGGGATTCTCTGCACTTCCTGGACTTGGAAGTCTATTTCTTTTACCAGGTAGGGGAAGTTTTCTGTCATTATTTCTTCATATATGTTTTCAATATCTTGCTCTCTCTCTTCTTCTGGCACCCCTATAATTCTGATGTTGATACACTTGAAGTTGTTGCAGAGGCTCCTTACACTGTCTTCATATTTTTGCATTCTTTTTTCTTTTTGCTTATCCATTTGGGTATTTTTTGCTTCTTTGTATTTCAATTCTTTGACTTGATTCTTGAGTTCCTCTATTCTTTTGTTGGATCTCTGTATAATACTCTTTATTTAAGTCAGTGTATGCTAATTTCTAGTTGGTCCTTTTTCATATCCTTGAGGGTCTCATTAGATTTATTGAGGGTCTCACTAAATTTACCGGTGATTTCTAGAAAATTCTTGAAAAACCGTAAAACCGTGGTTTTAAACTCTATATCCAGTCATTTGCTTTCCTCCATTTCTGTAATTTGTGATCTGTTTCTTTGTCTCTGTATTTTGGCTGCTTCCCTGGGTTGATAGAGTGGCTTTCTGTGTTAGGTGCTCACTGAGAGAAAATGACCTCCAAGCCACTTGGTTATGTGCATCAGCTGTGTTTACAGTGGGAGAATTTGTGTGCTGGAGACACCCTTATGGGCAAGAGTTGTTTCAGTGGGGCTTTGGTACATGACCCCTGGGAACGCTGGCACTTGTATCTCCAAGGAGGTGCTATTTTTAGCTTCTGCCTGGGGCTTCCCAACCTTTTATATGCAAAAGCCTCTGTGCACAACTTGGGTGGGGCGGGGTCTCGGGGAGTCTACAGGGCAGAGCAACCAGCTATGGCTGCTTCTCAGCCCTGCCCTAAGAAGCACCGGGTCTCAAGCCGCTCTGGAGTTCCTCCCGGTGCCCGATGGTGCCCGACAGTCCAGCTCCTCCCCGTATGGTTCTGAGTCCCCAGAAACTCGCCTGGAACTGGAGTTCAGAGCCATCGGGAGCTTGTGCCTCTGTCTGGTACTAAATGCTGCCATCCCTTTCTGCAAGCCCCTTCCGCGAGCCCTTTCCGCAAGCCCCTTCACACGCGCCTCCGTACCTCTGCACTTTATTTCTGCACCTCCTCTGAGTCTCAGTCTCTTTCTAGTTGTAGAATTTCCACTCAGCCAGCCTTCCTGTGGATCTGGGTGGTGGTCATTTTTTCTTTTCATTGCTGTTTTAAAGTAACTGTACACAGCCGCAATTCCAGTGTTCACCTATGCCACCATCTTGGTTTTTTCCCTAAAACTATTTTTAGTACTTTAAAAATGCAAGTAATAATGTGTTTACTCTCTTTGCGTATAATTTTTTTTTCTGAGTTTCTTTACATTAGAACAGAGTCCTCGAAGAGGAAATACTAGAACAATGAATTTTAACTATTTAAGCTACATGGTATGCATTACCCATGGACATTCTTAAAATTTTGGGATCTTGTCATTTTTTTTAACATTTGATGATTTTAAAAGTGCAAAGGGCATTATGTTTAAATTTGTTTATAAAATTTGGCAGGTCTTAAGTTTGTTAGACATTTGTGTTTTGTTTTCTAAGAATTCCAGACTTTCTGTAACTAGGAATATTACCAGTGGAAGTGGGGTATCCTTTCCCTCACTGATTGTGGGGGGGTTGGGTCCTTACAATATCTCTAGAAAAAGATTTTTCTGACACTAGCACAGAAGGATGAGTAATTGCTATTTGCATGGAATCACTCTCTGTGTTTCCAAAGTCCCATTTCCCTTAATCCAGTCCTGGAAAAAGTGCCACTGGGGATTCAGACCTAAAAGCAAAACAATGTACAGAGTTGTCATTCCATGTTGCAATTGAGTCTGATTTAGCAATAGGCAGTCCATTAGTCCATTGTGTGTGGGGTCCACACGGCCATGAGCATGAGAGCCCTGCAAGCCAGGAGTCAATCAAGAGGGAGCCAGGAACTGAGAAAACCAGGGCATAAGAGACCAAACTTCTTTGTTGAGGGGACTAAATATTTCAAATCTTCATGCCCTTGCCGTGGCCATACCTATTCTGGCCAATGGCCTGTTCCCAGGTGTGACTGACAGGCAAGTTCCTTCCCTCATTCACTCAGACTTCAATGAGCATGTGTCTATTCTCCCCCTGTCCAGTCCCTTCTCCCAGCAATCTGTGGGGAATAGACCATGGCTTCTTAGGGTGCACCAAAATGCAGCTTCTCGGCAGAGCTGCAAAAATGGCATCCCCATACTATTTGGCCTCCCCTTTGCTCCTTCCCTGTTATTCATAACTAGGTTAATTACAATGGTACCAGGAGCATTTTTAGAGCCCACTGCAGCTGATGCTGATTCTTTTACCTTAGGATTTTACCTTTTAAAAACAGCATGTTATATAAAATATTCTGCAAAACACCCATGCTTTGTACTAATTTTTCTCTTTTCTGATGTCTTGTACATCTGTCTAATACCCCAGTTCTCAAATGCTTTATTTTGTCTTCATCATGATCTATTATTTATTTTGCAGATGAAGTTATTCTTGAGTTCACAATCTTTAGGATCTCTTATTGTCATTAAGTAAAAACTTCTCTACTTGGCAATAAGCAAAGTGGACCCAGCTCTGATTTTCCAGTTTACACTCATGCATTAGCTACACAGCCAATCTGAACTAATGGCATTCATTTGCCTCAGAATTTATTGAGTATAATTACACATTTGTTTGCTGATTTTGGTGGCACGTTCTTAACAGCTTTGTCCTATTATTTCTAGTTGAGACTTGGCAAGGCACAATTCTAATTTTACATGTCTTTATGAGAGCTAATTTGATCCTTAATGAGAGTTTATTGGAACCACTATTTATGGCATTTACCATATTGATGTGTATAGAAGTTGTACTAAATTACACTGCAGTACGGATGTTAGCTTTGAGGACTGGATCTGCCTATTCCTCCTCCTAGTACAGTGGACTCTGTACATAACAAAGTCTCTATATGCACTTATTTAACTGAATTAAAACTAAGTGGTAGTTGGTTGAATCCAGCTTTATTGAAAAGCTTGAATTAAGGCCTACAATAGTCTCAAAAACTCTTACAAATTTTTGTATTTTATTTGTACATGGAGGCAAAAAGTTTTGAAATTATTACTGCCCTTTTGAAGAATGTCTTTCTTCTCTTTTGAATAAGATAGACCCACTGAAAATAATTTCGTAAGTAACCCATCCTAAAGCACCATGTGCTTTGAGCAGTAAAAGCTGCTCAAAGGGTCAATTTTACTTACATTTGGTGACTCTTTTTACTGACTGATCCCTAGCTAATGGATCTTTGCTCCTTTCCCTGGCAAGAGTAAACACACTTTGGGGACTAGAACTCTAAAAGAGTATATTCCAAAAAACATCACACAAACACACACACATACAGATCTGGGAAAATGCACAAAATTAAAAAATCAAATTGCAAAAACAACATTCTGAACCATCCTACATGTATAGTACAATTCCATCTACATTTTAAAAAACAGAATATGCATAATGGTTGTATATGCATAGACAATTTCTGGTATGATAAATAGGAACTTAATAATGGTCACTTCTGAGGACTAGGCCTAGAGAGGTTCAGGAGGACAGGGAAAGAAACTTATCAATGCACTATTTATTTATTTATTTATTTATTTATTTATTTATTTATTTTTATTAACCAGTTTTCTCCTTCAACTATAAAGGTTAAACATGATTATGTTAACAATTCAATCTGGAACATTACATGGCCAATAAGTACATTTATCAAATGAATGACAGAGAAAAATTTTTACGCCATAACATAATTGAGGGAAGGGGGATATAAGTGATATCTTTGGCATAATCACAATGTCAAATAGACAAAAAAGAACAGCACACACACACACACACACACACACACACAGAAACCACAAGTGTTGGGATAGGAAACATAAAACCTCCAAGTGGGTCATTGGAATTGATGGCAAGTAGAACCACTCCTGCTACTACCCACAGTTTCTCAGTTCCATGTTTCTGTCCCATTTGGTACAGATTAAAAAAGTCTCCAGTGCATTGTGCACACGAGGAGAATATGCTCCAGTCTCATGGGGGATTGCCTCTGAGCTGGTAAAAACCTACCTTCAGTAGGCCATTCTAATGTTCTTCTAGGCTAGCAACTTCTGGGCGGTGCAGGATAAGACTAATAGATACTATGGTCATGGGTGTGCTCTCACATCACATTGATTGTAAAGTGGGTTTCTTGGTTAGATGCCCATCTTGTGTGGGATCAGGAATTCTGTGAACTCCCAAGTAGTAAGTGCTGGTTGATGCCCTGCAGGTAGGAAAGGGAAACCCATAACCAAAATGGATGTCTATGTCTGTGATATGAACTGTTGTCCTATCCAGGACAGAAGGAACCCTACATAGCCAACTTGCAACCAAGGTTGGCTGGTCCCTCAGGGAATAGTGTCACACTGAGGGCTCAGCATTGGTCTCATTGGTGGGCAAGTTGGACATGTAGGTACCAGATAAATCTGCTTGTGCTGTTGGGATCACATATACTAGCCATTTTGTGTGTGCATCATGCCAACCCTAGGAATGAGGGGATATTTAAAAGCTGATGATATCAACTGGCATTTGTTTACCTAGTTTTTTGGTGACTCTCCCACTACTGATGTTTTTTAATGGCCTTTAATATGTGATGCAAAGTTTTCTATACTTCGTGTTCACTTTCATATGTCCATCTGTGTACATCTACCCCAGACATCCTTTGCTCTTACGTTCCACTTTTTTCCTCTCAGGCCTCAGACTAGCTTCTAGGACATTCACACACCAAAAATCAAATAATTAAAAAGATAAATATTTACAATGAGAGACCATATTGTTCTAGGGCCACTTCTTACCCACAAATGAATGACTGAGTATACTTCCCAAGGCTCCACCCATTGCCACTATCTTTCAAAGCCTTCCCTGTGTGAAGCTATAATGCAGCAAGGGTTCACTTTTGCCTTGAACACATTTAATGAACTAACTCATGTTTAAACCAAGTTTGACCTTTTTCTCTTCCTCGGTTAGTCATCTGGGAAACTCTACATAGCCATGTGCATGAGCTAAAGGAACAAAACTAGAGTAACTATTGTTATTGACCAGGGGGTCTCAGATACTTGTTCATGCAGCTTGTGTGTGCCTTATGGTCCCATTTGTACTTGGCCTCAAATGTACTATTTTTATATTGTGATGGATTTCTGCTGAGCTCTCCTGATTTGATACTCCGTGGGTCTTACAGGACCCAGAGCATGCTGAGCCATTCCCGATGCATGTTACTGGGTTTCACATAGTTAGATGTATTATGGTCAAACAAATATCAGAAGCTATTTTTCAAAAGTTATCATTCTCAGGCCCTACATTTTTATTTTCTTGCTGGTGGTATCTGTAAACTTCACACTGCACCTTTTCCTACCACTGACTTTTCCAAACTAGTAGTATCTATGGAACCATATCGCCTCAGCACCAAGGTTTCTGAACCTCCTAGAGAGAGAGCCCTTTTGTTTTTCTAAGCTCCACACAAAACTGATGTCCTCTTGTGTCAATTTTGGTATATGATATATGCACTGGAAACTCTGCTTAGGTGTGGAATGAATATGCCCCTGCTCTCAAACTCAAAGGTGCCTGGTAGGTATGTTCTCCCCTTTTGTAGTAAAGGATGAAAAATAGATCTATTTGCCTTTTGCTTTGGAGGAAATATCTCAGTGCTTATGGCCTTTGGGCCTTTACTGAAAGGACAGTTCCCTGTATCTTCAGAAGTTTCATACTCCACACTCTGTAGGATGTGCATTTTACCAAGTCTTCCATATTCTAAGAAACTATTGCTCATTTTGCCCAAATGATCAATGTCAGGTTTTGTGGTCCAGATAGATCTCTTGAGATTATAACAGAAAGTGGAAGTGTTAACTTAGCCCTGCAGCAAAACTCTAAATGTATATTCTGCTGCATGTGAATTTGGTTTTTGGTCCTCTTTTCTGCCTTGATGGAAAAAATCCATTTTCCAAGTCAATCCCTACATTCCATGTACTTGAATCCAAATTAATCTTTTCTAGTAAAACTGCACATCTGACATGATATCTGTGAGTGGCATACTCTTTGGTTGAACTTGAGATTTCTAACCATCCTTTAGGATCAATCTAAGTATTGTGGGAGCCATATTGGTGAGTTAAATGGTAAGCTATATGAGGGAACAACCACCTTGCATCCTTAATGCTTTTAAAAGTGGCACCAATCTCTATAATCCACCCCAAAATGTTCTACTATTTTTTATTTATTATCTTGTCCAGGAGTTTTGGGATCTGTGTCAGAGACTTCCATTTGGTTGTCTTTACAGACCAAGTACTCAATGTGGAGGTTTCTTTAACTTTCAAGAATGTCAATACATTTGGGGACTAAGGGCTTTGCCACTGGGTGCATATGTGGATCTGGTTAATATATTGGAAGCCAAACTTTGGGCAAGACACCATTCATTAGCTTGCTCTCATATGCTCCCACTTAAAACATGGAGGCCCTCGTGATGTTGCATGTCTTTTGGTATCAATGGCATCTTGAATTCTGTGTCATTAAACATTTGGGTATTCCCCTTTCCCTGGGTTATAGGGAATGCCACAGATTTGTATGGGGAAGATAAGGGATCATTGTACTTCATACTTGTCATCATATTTCAGGGATAGTGCAATTTTCCTGAGGATTTGATCACCTTTTTCTCAATAGGATCTGGTTCTGAAACCTGATTAAATTGGTCAAGTGATTATGACACCAACTTGGGGGAACCACTTTTAGTCTTTTGCTCATCCATTCTTGCTCATCTTTTTCCTTTTTTTCCTCTCACATTTTTTATTGTGGCAAAATATATGAATTTAATAATATAATAGGCATAATATAAATTTACTAGTGTAAGCATTTTAAGTGTATATTTTACAGTATTAACTACCGTCACATTGTTTTGCAACCAATATCCCATCCATTTCCAGAAAATTTTCATCATCCCAAATTGAAACTCTGTATTTCCCTCTCCATGACTGCCCCTGTCCCCACCCCACCCCACCCAACCTCTGGTAAGCACTATGTACTTTCTGTCTCTTGCTCATTTTTAAATTATATATATTAAGCAGTACCCTTGATGACATCTCATCTGTTTTGTCCCTGGATACACCATGTTCTTTTAACCGTCTCTAGAAGTATCTCTGGTCAGGCACTCCTGGCTTTCACTCTCATTTTGTTGCTCATTAAAATAATTATAATCTCCTGGATTCTAGCACTTAAGGCACACTACCTGGCCTTTATTGCATCAGGGCCTTACCATCCCCTTTACTATCAGCAAGCTAGTTTCTGTAGTAGCCTCAACTATCAGCCCTGGCCCGCAGAGAGCTATTGCTGAACATTTTATGATGCTTGTGATGCTCATGCCCACACATTTTTTATAGTCTACGCCTTCTCAAGGAACATAGTCATTTTTTCGGTCTTGCAGCCACACATAATTGTTCCAGAAGACCCAAATCTCAGGGCCACTTAATCTCTTGCTCTACTATGTGCCACAGCAATTCAGCCATTGCAATCTCACCCTGGGTGATTTTTTCCTGGCTTCTGTTACTAGCAGCAAATTTGCACCATCTCCTGACTTTTCACCAGAATGTTAATTCCTGTCTCTGTGATAGGGAAACCAATGAGCTCTTCCTGATCCAGTTTTATGGTCCAGCCCTTTTAATTGAGCACCTGCTGTATCCAGTTCCCCAAGTTCTCTCCTGACTCCTGTGTACATGCCTGCTGCCTATCATAGCTCTTTTGGGATATAGTCTATTTCCTTCTTCATTAGGGCCAGCACTTCTCTAGCTACATTCCTGAGTCTTTGTTGGCCAGGAGAAAAAGTCAGGGAAGCTGCTGAGAGAGCATCCGTTACTTTGTGATGGAAAAATCCTCCTGTATTTTGTTTCCACATGGGAGGAGTGCAGTTCTAAATTGGAACAAGTGTGACCATACTGTATACTTTGAAAGTGGTGGAGAGTCAAAATCTTCAGGGGTACCCACCTAGATGTCCTATATCTTGTAACAGAATCCAATTATTACCCACCTAGGGCCTTGACTTCAGCATGAGAGCCTTGATTGAACATTCAACCACCTTTGAAGCTTAGCAACTCTGGTTATTAAATATTGGTCTTGATTTTTATCTTTTCTGCTTGTTCACTGCATGGGAAGCTGCTTCTTACCTACCAAAGCCACTCTTTTTCTGACATTTAGCTTTCTTTTTTTTTCTTTTTTTTTTTTTTTATTTCATTGCTTAAAGTATTACAACAAGTGATAGATAAGTATTACAACAGATGATAGATAGATCTCCATTTTTTCCCCTTGCCCTTCCCCCCCTCCTCCCTAACCCCCAGTTTCCGGTGTCCACTGATTATTCTCCTATGCATGCATGCAAGTCTTTCAGTTGATCTCCCAACTCCCCCCCAAC
>PVJC01002406.1:22107-80010 GCA_004026665.1 Murina feae | reverse complement strand
TGCGAGGGATTAACCTCTAAGCCACTTGGTTACGGGAGTCAGCTGTGTCTACAGTGGGAGAACTTCTGTGCTGGAGACACCCTTATGGGGCAAGAGTTGTTTCAGTGGAGCTTTTATGCTCACTGCATCTGCCCCGAGTGTGTTCCTTGTGGATCTGTTTTGTTTAGGTTAGTCCCTCTCTGGCCACTGGGTGAGGCTGTCTCCTGCATCTTTAAGGAGGTGTTGCTGCAGAAGCCTCTGACGCACTTGGGAGGGGCGGGGCCTCGGGGAGTTCGCCGGGCGGGGCGGAGCAAATAACTATGGCGCTTCTCAGCCCTGTGCTGAAAGACACCAGGTCTCTGTGTCCCACGGTAATTGCTGTAAGCAACGCTGAGAGAAACCCGTTTTGGGTTTCCTCCCGGTGCCCGTCAGTCCCCCTTCTCTGGGTGTCTGTGGGACCTCAGAAACTCGCCTGGAACTGGAGTTCAGAGCCGCTGGGAGCTTGTGGCTCTCTCCGTTTTGGAAAAGAACCGCGACCTCTGGTACCAGCCCTTCTCCGAGCCCGTGCACGCACCTCCATACCTCTGTACTTTGCTTCCGCCACTCCTCTGAGTCTCAGACTCTTCTCTAGTTGTAGGATTTTCACTCAGCCAGCCGTCCTGTGGGTGCGAGTGGTGTCCGTGTGTTCTTTTCGTGGTTTTTCTGAAATAGTTGTTCACAGCTGCATATACGGTGTCTACCCTATGCCGCCATCTTGTTTCTCCCTGTGCACAGTCTTGTAGTTGAGCCTTGATTGCTGTTGGCATCTCTAGGAGGAGCTGACCTCCAAGCCAGTTGGCTGTGAGCACCAGCTGCAAAGATAGTAGGAGAGCTTCTATGCATGAGGCGAGGCCCAGCTGTGAAGCAAGGCAGGCTCATGATAGAGCTGAGTCTAGGGCCTTTATTGGTAGGTTTGGGGCACACTGTCACCAGCTGCAGCTTATTTGAGAGATTTTAGCAAAGTCTGAAGCCTGAGCCAGGACAGGCCATTCATATGGAAAAGCTGCTGCAAACGGTTTGGGTGGGGCTGCAAACTGGATGGAGGGTGGTTAAGGAATCCCCAGGGCAGAGCAAACAGTGTGGGCTGCCAGATATGGCTGCCAGTCAGCCCTGTAATAGGGGAGGTCCCTGCACAGGAACAATGACCCTTGCAAGCACCTCTGCCTCAGAGAAAACAACCCCTGGGTTCCTGCCCCAATGCCAGACAGTCTAGTTCTTCCTCGTATGTGTCTGAGTCCTCCAGAGCTGCCCGGTGCTGGAGCTCAGGGATATTGAATCTCAGTGTGTTTGTGCACCGGCCCTTTAAAAGGAACAGCTGGGTCTCCAGCAGCCTCTGTGTCTCTTAGCCACAATCCCCACTGGTTTTACAGGCCATGGTTATGGGGACTTCTATTCCTAGTTCTGGAACCCTGGGCTGGGGGTCTGGTGTGAGGCTGGGACCCCTTGCTTCTTTTGGGCAGCTTCCGCAAAGACGATCTCGCTCCCAATTAAAAAAGCGCACAGGTGAGTGTCAGATCATCCTGGTCTGGGCCTCTGCCCCTCATACCAGTCTCAATATGCTTTCTTTCTTCTTTACTTCTCTACTTGTAGGACTTCATTCAACCAGCTTTCAGGCAGTTCTGAATGATAGTGGTTCTGTATTTTAGTTGTAATTTCAGTGTGGTTGTGGAAGGTGGCAAGTACAGGCGTTTATCTGTGCCACCATCTTACAAGGTCCCTGCCTGTTTCTTTTATTTACCTTTTCTGTTTGTCTTTATTACTTCTTTATTTTTTTAACTTAAATTCTTTATTGTTTAAAGTATTCCAGATATCTCCTTCCCCCATTGACCTCTCTCTGGATGCTCTTCACTCTCCCCTTCTTCTCCCCCCTGCCCCCAGCACATGTACCCACCCCCCTACTGTCTGTGTCCTTTGGTTGATCTCTTCTCCACCCCCATCCCCTATTCTTGCCTGCCTTCCCTCCGAGGTTCCACTGTCTGTTTGATCCTTCTGTGTCTCTGGATCTATTTTAGTTCATCAGTTTATGTTATTCATTATATTCCACAAATGAGTGAGATCATGTGATATTTATCTTTCTCTGACTGGCTTATTTCGCTTAGCATAATACTCTCCAGGTCCATCCAAGCTATTGCAAATGGTAAGAGGTTTTTTTTTGTGTTTTTTTAAACAGAAGGTTGAAAGGACTGTGCAATATATATATATATATATATATATATATATATATATACACACACACACACACACACACACACACACACACACACAGATATGTACATATATATATGTTTAAATCTAAGGAATGATGATTTCTCTTTTTTTAAAATATATTTCATTGATTTTTTTACAGAGAGGAAAGGAGGGTTAGAGAGTTAGAAACATAAATGAGAGAGAAACATTGATCAGCTGCCTCCTGCACACTCCCCACTGGGGATGCACCCGCAACCAAGGTACATACCCTTGACTGGAATCGAACCCGGGACCCTTGAGTCCACAGGCTGACGCTCTATCCACTGAGCCAAACCAGTTAGGGCCTCTTTTTTTTTTTTTTTTTTTTTTTTTACAGCAGCATAATATTCCATTGTGTAGTTGTACCAGTTTTTAACCCACTCATCTGCTGATGGGCACTTAGGCTGTTTCCACATCTTCGCTATTGTAAATTGTGCTGCTATGAACATAGGGGTGCATTTATTTTTTCTGATTGGTGTTTCTGATTTTTTGGGGTCCCTGCCGGTTTCCTAAGGTTATAAAGATTCAGTAGGTTCATTATCACTGGATAAAAGACATTTTAGTTAAGGGCTTAAATAGCAACAAATAACACCTTCATTTTATTGGGCATTCTTACTGATGGTCACAGTGGTGTAAATCATGGGTGGGCAGTCTTATAGGGAACTTACAGTTCATTGCATACACACTTAGTGAACACCCTATTGTCTGTGAGGGGAGCCCTACTCGATAGGGGCCTCTCCTGAATGTGGGGCTGACCCCCTGCTTGTGGGTCAGGCAGAAGTCAATTTTATTTTGATAATAAGCAATTCTTTGAGGTAACTGGGGGTGCCTAACAGAGGCTACTGGGAAGGCATGGTACCTCAGCCTCTCTTCTAGTAGCATCCTTTAAGTCACTGACATATACCTGGCCTAATGTATGAGGTGCAGGGGAATCAGGTTGGTGGTGTGTATCTCACTCCTGCCTATCACTTGAATTTCTGTTTTGACTTGAGCCAGAATATCATCAAAAGCTGCAAAAGAGTATGTTCATGATATTTTTTTTCCTGTTTTTTATAGGCTAGCCTGAAAGCTGACGCAATAAATAAGCCCTTTGCACAGCGGTGCCAAGACTTGGTTAAAGTTATAGAGGATTTTCCAGCAAAGGTACAGCTCTGCTAGCATCTCTTTGGGGCATGTCTCATGCTATCCTTGAAAAACGTTCTTACAGTCCCTGGTTTCCACCTCTGAGCCCTGCCCTACACAGGGGCCTGACTGGCATTGTGACTGCCACATTTGTGGACACCTTTAAACATGTGAACATGTAAGCCAGGATTTTCTACCGTGGATGCTTTTGTCCCACATGGGATGCTTGGCAATGTCCAGGGGCATTTTTAATTATCACACAGGAGTGGTGTTCCTGGTATCAAGTGGTAGAGACCAGCCATACTGGTAAGACATCTCATAATGCACAGGACAACCCCCACAACAAAGAGTATTCAGCCTAAAATGTCAACAGTACCAAAGTGGAGAAACTCTGCTGTAAATACTAAAAATATGTACTTCTATCACACCCAGCTTTGTCCATTAGTAGCAGATGAGGTAAGTTCAAGAAGCTGGCCTGGACAAGAGTTACTGCCAAATGACAGCAAGTCTGTTTCATGGGCTCACTTTGAGAAGAACATTGCCACCCTTAGTAAAGCGCTCTTTTTAAATTTGGTGACTAATTTAACTGGCCCAGATATAAAACAGTACTGCTTGATACGCCCCATAACCACAGTGAAAGGGTACTGGGCTGTCGCTCTCCTGTTGGCACTGTGTTGCCAGGGCTCCTGTGGGTGCCAGGCTGGTCCTGTGGGCCTTTAAACCAGCGAATGATATGCTCAGAGCTCAGGTCCAGCTAGGGAAGTGGACAGCGTGAGGTGCAGGACTGGAGCTGGCACACAGCCCCGCAGTGAGCTCTGGTCCTCAGCAAGCCTGCCCAAAGCCTCACCCACACACTGTTTCAGGAGCTGCATGCCATCTTCCCGTGGCTGGTAGAGAGCATTTTCGGCAGCTTGGATGGTGTTCTCATCGGCTGGAACCTCCGCTCCTTACAGGGACGTGTGAGCCCTGTAGAATACAGCATTGCGATGGAATTTTTAGACCCTGGGTAGGTAGGTTTGTCACCTCAGGAGCTGGATATTTCCTCTGGTGATCCCATTTTTAAATCATTGTATTTTTCAAAGTTAAGAAACAAATCAAAGCAAGATGGTTTGCAGTTTATTTGCCTGCTTTTTTTGTTTTAATTTCATGTTCAGTGGCCCAATGATGAAGTTGGTATATAAACTTCAAGCTGAAGACTATAAGTTTGACTTTCCTGTCTCCTACCTGCCTGTAAGTAAGCCCTGGGGGTGAAAGCTGTGCTTGGGCAGAGACCCCAGCCAGTGGCTGCAGTGGTGGTAGCTGGGCCAGGGCTCAGAGGGGCTTTCACAGTGGGCAGGAGAATGCCATGGTGTCTGTTCAGGGCCAAGGAGGCCTCACAAATTAGAATTTTTAAGATCAACACAAATTCTGCTGATGAGGAAGGCACCATTCTGTCCAGTTTGATACTGGCTAGATGATAGGGCCGTGTGACTGGTTACAACAGGTAACTTGCTCAGTGGTGTGAAAAGCAGAGGAGATGGGATTCATCAAGCTCATAAATGTGCTCCCTTTGGTGTTTGCAGGTCTTAATAATGATACTAAAGGTGCAGTGCACAGATTCGTGCACCAGTAGCATCTCTCAGCCTGGCCTGCAGGGATCGGGCCGAAACTGGCAGCCCTGAGGGGTCCCGGAGTGTGAGAGGGCACTCTGCAAAGCTGCTGTTGCTTGGCAACTCCTGTGTTGAGCATCTGCCCCCTAGTGGTCAGTACATGTCATAGCTACCAGCCAGTTGGCCTGTCGAGGCTTTTATATATAGAGATGAGAGATTCTAAGTGAAAGTTGCTCAATTGCTATGCAGAGGGTAGTGCTGTTCCCATAAACAGGGTCCATGTGCTGGCCACCTCCTCAGCAGCCTTCCCAAAGGGTTTCACCACATGTGGGCACTGAGCCAGAGCCTGCCTGCGAGCCTGCCTCTCTCTCTCCACAGGGCCCTGTGAAGGCATCCATCCAGGAGCACTTGGTCCCTGATAGCCCCCTGTACCACAATAAGGTCCAGTTCCCCCCCACCGGGGGCCTGAGCCTGAACCTGGCCCTCAGTATCCTTTGCTGATCCCATGGGTAGGGAGGCTGGGGTGGCCAGCACAGTGTGGGGTTGGCGGGGGTGTGGTGGCCCAACTGCCCTGCCGTTTGCCCCCTGATCCTGCCTTCAGATCCGTTCGAGTATTACATGTTCTTTTTCGCCTTGAGCCTCATCACTCAAAAGGTGCAGAAGGGATTCCTCTAAGGAGCGTTGGCTTTACTGGAAACCCGGGGAGAGTGGGGGGCATGGCCCTGGGCTCTTGATTCCACTCAGCAAGGAGAGCTTGGGATTTGCCTGGGAGTTAGCTGCCAGCCTTGCTTTGTCTTCCATTTCTCCTTTTTCCTTCCTTACTCATTTTTCTGGGTCTTCCTTTCTTTCCTCGTCTTTGTCCTTCAGGCCATTCTCACTTAGGACAATAGACTGGTGGGCAGACTTGACAGGTGATGTCGGTTGACTTAGACACCCTAAGTGGCAATCGGGGCTTCCCATAGGAGGTGCTTACCAGACAGTGGGGCAGGGTGGAGGGGTCACAGGTGGGTAGGACTGAGGGTTTAGTTAGGTTGTCTGTGATGGGGGCTTTTCTCCTGGCACCACCCTCAGTGCGCATGGGCTGGCCTCAGGGAAGCAGCCCACATCCCAAGGCTTTCGTGTGATGGCTGGGGTCAGCAGCGTGGGGCGGTGCCCAGCGCCACCCACTAACTCGAGTTTTGTTTTTTAGCCACTCCCAGGGGCCCACCATGTTCGTACTTCAGACTGTGCCTATTTCATCCTGGTGGACAGGTACCTATCATGGTTCCTGCCCACAGAAGGCAGTGTGCTCCCCCCACTCTCCTCCAGTCCTGGGGGGCCCAGCCCCTCACCAACTCCCAGGTAAGGCTCTCTGGCTACCCTGGCCTTTGGCCAGTACCTGAGGTGTTCCATGCCTGCCACTAGCTGTTCTACAAAGGAGTAGCCTGGTCATTGAGCACTGCTCATGGAACAATGATGCCCATTCTGTCCAGGGCTCCCTGGTTTTTCTTATGCCTGAGATGCCCCTACCCCAGTTGCCATAGCACAGACTAGAGTGCAGGGGTAAGGAGGGTGTCTATTTTGGTTTTCAGTGCCCATCCCTGAAGTGGTCAGATCCTGTGGCTGCGTGGCCCTGCTGTGAAAACAGGCTCTGTTGTGCCCATAGCATCCCTCCCCTCATGCAACATCCATTCCCTACACTGAGGTGCTAATGTTCTCTGTATGGTTCCAGTTTGGGTATATGTGTTGCTGAGCAGCAGTGTTGTTGACCAAAACATCGTTGTGTGATCCATGAAGTAGTAGGAATCTGTGTGACGCGAGAAACAGGTCTTGAGCCAGAATTCCTGGGGTACAGAGCCTTTTATGTCAGGGAGCAGCCTGGAGTGAACGGGGCCTTTTAGCTGGCTCTCCCCAGGAGATCCTCCTGCCTCAACAGCCACTGCCTGTGCTCCTCTGACCCTCCTCCACCTCACTGGCCCAACTCCTTTCCTGGGAGGCTGTAGGCAGGCTCCTAGCACATGTCATACCCCAAGCTCTCAAATATGGATAGATGACCCCAAGGAAAGGAGATTGAAAGAGGAGAGGGGGGACTTGGGGTGGGCCAGAATCACGCCTTCTCACAAGGCAGACTGCAGCTGCCAAATGGTTCTCTGGGCCTGATTTTGTCTGCTTGTTTTTATATATTTAAGACTTACAAAAAAGTTGCTATGCATAACATAAAGAACTGCTATAGACCCTTCAGCTAGATTTCTAAATTGTTTTTTATCATCTATCTGTATGTTTTTTCTGGATCCTTTAAGTAAGTGATAGATATGATGCCCATTATCTCTTAATATTTCAGAGTGTATTTCCTAATAGTGCACAGTCCTTCATAACCACAGCACTTCTCTCCAAGCCAGGGAGCAGGGATTGCTACAAGGCCACTGTCTAATCCTCAGACCCCACTTGGGCTTTACCAGCTATCCCATCAATGGCAGTTACCTGGCTAGGATTCAGCTCAGGGTCACTTAATACATACAGTTGTCTCTCTAGTCCCCTCCAGCCTGCTATTGGATCTCAATCTTTCCTGACCTTGACACCTTTGTAGCATGCAGTCTAGGTGTGTGCAGAATGCCCTTGACCTGGGTTCTCGGGTATTTTCTTATGATCGGGCCCAGGTTGGACACTGTTCGGTAGGAGCTCTGCAGCGGTGACCCATGGTGTCCATGTGCCCCATTATAGGCAACATTAGTTTGATCACTGGGCTAAGGGGGGTTGGCCATGTTTTCCTGCAGTAAAGTTAAAATAAGTACTTTGTGTTATATTAATTAACAAGAGGAATTTAATGGGAAGATATTCTGAAACTGTATACTTATCACTTAATGTTACATCCCTTGGTGGTCCTCAGCCAAATCAGTTATTAATGGAATGGTGCCAAGTGATGAATTTTTAAATTTCATCACTTCTTTGTTTACTAGGGAACATTCTTTTCCCATTTATTTGTATAAATCCACATGGAATGGGGAATCATTGTATGATCCAGCAGGTTGTGATTGTTATTGTGGTCGTTGATTTTGATGTCCAGGTTGCCCCTGGTTATGCCAGCGGGAGCCCCTGATGAAAGCCTGTTTCTGTGTCTTCCTCAGGACTCCAGCCATGCCTTTTGCTTCCTATGGCCTCCACCACACCAGTCTCCTGAAGCGACATATCTCTCATCAGACATCTGTGAACGCAGACCCTGCCTCCCATGAGATCTGGAGGTCAGAAACTCTGCTCCAGGTGAGAACTGAGGCAGCTCCGCTCTGCTTCCAAAATAAGCTGCTCACACTTTCCACCCATGGGCCAGAGGCCTAAAGACTGCCCCTGAGCTGGATGGTACTTCTAAATGGTCAGTATTTCCCTTCTGTGACATTTAGAAAATGGCAGGAAGAAATTTACCCACCTGTCTAATGTATATCTCATTGCCATAGTTTTTCATCCCAGGATTTCCTGTGCAGGGTTTTGTTTTGTTTTTCTCATGGTGGTGTAATCACTGCCCAGGCTTTTAGTTGCAATAAATCTGAGTAATGCTCTCACCACCCCACCTTTCTGACGTGCTCCCGTGTGGTTGGGAAGGTGCCTGTGATCACTGTCGTGGATATTAAACCCGCACCAGCTACATGTTCATGATGCTTAATAGAGAGGGGCTTCAAAGCTTTCCCCTTACTCAGCAGGCAGCCCCGGCCTTCTGTACTAGGGATCCACAGGGGAGGTGGCAGTGACCCGTGTCAGCCTCTCCCCCAGTCCTGGTCTTGCTGACTCCCACAGCTCAGCTCTGGCACCTTCCGAGCCTTGCTGTCTCACCTTGGAGAGTGCGGTTAGGCTAATTCTGACACAGGATTCTGGGGCTGAGATGGCAGCCACAACGTTGCTTGTTGGCAACCTGGAGTGGATAAGATGGGGTTCTGTCCCTTCCACCTGGTACATAACTCTTGGTATGGGGGTTGCTGTGTTTTTAGAGGCTTCCATGTTACTGTCAGCAGCATTGGGAGGTGAGGCATCTGGAATCATCTTCCCTGTTCACTGAGGGGCCCAGTGCTTCAGTTGGCTCCCAGCTAAGTGGGCTCTGGGTTCTGCCAGCCATGAGGAGGGCAGGTGACCAAGGCATGGGCTTATAGGACAGAATGGGAGGGTTGTTTTCCCATGCATTTTTTTAAATATATATTTTTTAATTATGGTAAAATACACATAATGTAAAGTTTACTATCTTAACCACTTTAAAGTATACTTACATTGTTATAATTGATCTCTAGACTTTTTTATATTGAAAAACTGAAGCTCTGTGCCCACTAATCAATAATTCCTCATTCTTCTTCTCCCCCAGACCCTGCCAACCACCATTCTACTTTATTTCTATGAATTGGACCTACTCTAGGTGCCTGTATAAGTGGAATCATGATTTTTATTTTTTATGACTGACTGACTTCACTTAGTATAGTGAATCTTCAAAGTTCATTCATGTTGTAGCATGTGTTAGAATTTCCTCCCTTTTTAAGGATATTTAGTAATATGTAAATAATCACATTTTGTTTATCCATTCATCTGTCAGTGGACACTTATTTACTTCCACCTATTGGCTATTATGAATAACTAGGGGCCCGGTACACAAAAATTTATGCACTCGGGGGGTGGGGGTCCCTCAGCCCGACCTGTGCCCTCTTGCAGTCTGGGACACCTCGGGGGGGATGTCCACCTGCTTGCATGCCTGGCCAGCCTGGGTGAGGGGCTGAGAGCCATTTTCAGGCTGCCCACAGCCCCTTCAGGGTTCGTGCACTGGGGGGTGGGAAGGCTGGTGAGTGCAGGCCTGGACGTTTCCCACTGGAGGGCCCACGATTGCACACGCCTGGTGGGCCCGCACCGCTGAGGGGACACACCTGGCGCAGAGTTGGGTGGCAAGCCAGGGGCGGACACTGGTGCAGAATCCCTCGGTAGGGCCCTGCTGCTGAGCAAACACACCCAGGGTGGAGCTGGGCAGTGAACTGGCTTCGGATTCTCCGCACTGTGCAGCAGACGCTCCCGCACGCCCTGTGGAGGCCCCTGGGGGGCGGATGAAGGTAGTGGACCCTGGACGGGTGTTCCTGGAACCCTGCGGAGGCCCCCAGGGCAAAGCCAGGCAGCAGACCCAGGATGGCTGCTCCTGCACACCCTGCAGAGGCCCCGTGCTCGTGCATGCCCCGGGGAGGCCCCCAGGGGGTGGAGCCAGGCAGCAGACCCAGGACAGCTGCTCCTGGATGCCCCGAGGAGGCCCCAGGCCAGACCCCTCCTCCCACTGAGCTGACACACCTGGCACAGCTATGCCGGCCGGCCAGCCGTGGAGGCTCCCAGTGCAGAGCCGCCCTGCCAGCCTCCATCTTGGCTGGGTTAATTTGCATACAGCTGCTCTGATTGGCTGGTGGGCGTGGCTGTGAGCAGAGGCTCAGCCAGCCTAGGCAGGCAGTTGCAACAGAAGCCTTTGGTTTGCTCTAACTCCATGGCTGTTGGCCTCCATCTTGGCTGGGTTAATTTGCATACAGTCGCTCTGATTGGCTGGTGGTAATGGTCAATTTGCATGTTTCTCTTTTATTATATTAGATGCTGCTATGAACATGGATGTCCAAATAGCTCTCCTAGATATGCTTTCAATCCATTTGAGTATATACCTAGAAGTGGAATTGGGAATTGCTGGGGTATCTAGTAATTGTTAATTTTTTTTAAAAAACAGCCATACTGTTTTCCAAAGTGGCTGCACCATTTGCATTCCCACCAGCAGTGCACAGAGGCTCCAATTATTTCACATCTCCAACACGCATTACTTTCTGGTGTGTTTTATGATACCCATCCTATGGATATGTGGTGGTATCTCATCGTGCTTTTGGTTTGTTGCTCTAATGATTAGTGGTAGTGAACATCTTTTCATGTCCTATTGAATATATTTCTTTTAATCTTGTTCAGATTATTACAGTTGTTCCTCTTTTTCCCCCCATAGCTCACCTCTTCCCAGTTCCCACCCCACCGTCTGCCCTTCCCCCCGCAACTGTCCTCATCCATGGGTGTACAATTTTTGTCCAGTCTCTTCCCGCACCCTCAACACCCCCAACGCCCCTTTCCCCCTGAGAATTGTCTGTCCACTCCCTTTCTATGCCCGATTCTATTCTATTCACCAGTTTATTCTGTTCATCAGATTTTTTTATTCACTTGATTTTTAGATTCACTTGTTGATAGATACGTATTTGTTGTTCATAATTTTTATCTTTACTTTTTCTTTTTCTTCCTCTTCTCAAAGGATACCTTTCAGCATCTAAACTAATAAGAGCGTAATATTGAAATTAAACGTCTCTTCGGGATGGGTAAGCCATGCCCACCAGCCAGTCAGAGCGACAATATGCAAATTAGCCTAGCCAAGATGGCGGAGGCCTCAGCCCGGGAGAGGCCGCACACAGGGTCCAGCCATAGCACAGGATGAGAAGAGCAAGCAGGCCAGTGGCCGAAGCCATGGGCAGGAGGAGCAGGGCAGGAAGAGGCTGCGGCCTGGAATTGATCATTGCGGGGCACACACACGGGCCTCCGGGGCTCCCTGTGTGTGCCCCGGCCACCTGATGGCTTCCCAGGCGGAAGCCCGGGGGCAAGACCAGCCAGCCGCCCGATGGCTTCCCAGGTGGAAGCCCAGGGGCAGGACAAGCCGCCGGGCCCTGAGGCTCCGTCCTGGGAAGCCATCAAGTCGCCAGGGCTACACGCAGGGAGGCCTTAAGCCTCCCCGCGTGTGTCACGGCCACTTGATCACTTCCCAGGCGGATGGCCCCGAGGGTCAATGAGAGCTGTGGGCAGCCTGAAAGTGGCCCTCAGCCCCTCTCCCAGGCTGGCCACACCCCCATGGGGTGAGGGTTCCCACTGGAGAGCTTGGCCAGCCTGCAAACAGACATCGGTCCCTCACCCAGGCTGGCCATGCACACCAGCAGGTAGACATCCCCAGAGGGGTCCCAGACTGCGAGAGGGTACAGGCTGGGCTGAGGGACCCCCCTGCCAAGTGCACAAATTTTTGTGCACTGGGCCCCTAGTTTCATATAATACTTGTTGGGTGGTGATGAATTCCTTTAGCTTTTTCTTATCTGTGAAGCTCTTTATCTGACCTTCAATTCTGAATGATAGCTTTGCTGTGTGAAGTAATCTTGGTTGTAGGTTCTTGCTATTCATCACTTTGAATATTTCTTGCCACTCCCTTCTGGCCTGCAAAGTTTCTGTTGAGAAATCAGCTGACAGTTATATGGGTGCTCCCTTGTAGGTAACTGACTGCTTTTCTCTTGCTGCTTTTAAGATTCTCTCCTTGTCTTTTGCTCTTGGCATTTTAATTATGATGTGTCTTGGTGTGGTTTTGTTTGGGATTCTCTGAGCTTCCTGGATTTGGAAGTCCATTTCTTTCACCAGGTAGGAGAAGTTTTCTGTCACTATTTCTTCAAATAGGTTTTCAATATCTTGCTCTCTCTCTTCTTCTGACACCCCTATAATTCTGATGTTGGTACGCTTGAAGTTGTCCCAGAGACTCCTTACACATTCTTCATATTTTTTAATTCTTTTTTCTTTTCTGGTTGGGTGTTTTTTGTTTCTTCATATTTCAAATCTTTGACTTGATTCTTGCAATCCTGTAGTCTGCTGTTGGATCTCTGTATATTATTCTTTATTTCAGTCAGTGTATGCTTAATTTCTAGCTCGTCCTTTTTCATATCTTCAAAGGTCTCACTAAATTTATCGGCAGTGTCTAGAAAATTCTTGAAAAATCTTATAACCGTGGTTTTGAACTCTATATACAGTAGTTTGCTTTCCTCCATTTCTGTCATTTGTGATCTGTTGTTTTTTTTGGTCTCCGCTTCCCTGCGTTGATAGAGTGGCTTTCTGTGTTAGGTGTCCTATAGGGCCGAGTGGCTCAGCCTCCCCAATTACCTGAGGTGGACATTCTTGGTGCGCTCCTTTGTGTGCTTTGTGCACAGTCCTGTAGCTAAGCCTTGATTGTTGTTGGTATCATTGAGAGGAATTGACCTCCAGGCCAGTTGGCTATGAGAATCAGTTGTGTCTACGGTGGGAGTACTACTGTGCTGAAGACACCCTTATGAGGCAAGACTTGCTTCATGGAGCTTTGGTGCTCGCTGAGTGCCCCCTGAGTGTGTCCCTTATGTTTCTGAGGAGTTGTAATCAGGATGATCCCACTCTGGTACACTGGCTCTTGGATCTCTAAGGATGTGCTAATCCAGGCTCTGCCTGAGGCTACCCAGCCTTTTATATGCAAAAGCCTCTGCAGAAGCTTGGATGAGGTGGGGTCTCAGGGAATCAACAGGGTGGAGCAAACCGCTATGGCTGATCTTCAGTCCTGCCCTAAGAGGCCCTGGGTCTCAGTGTCCCATTGCAAGCACTGCTGAGAGAAAGCTACTCTGGAGTTCCTCCCACTGTCAGACAGTGCAGCTTCTCCCTGTATGAGTCTGGATCCCCAGAAACTTGCCCGGAACTGGAGTTTAGAGCCCCCGGGAGCTTGTGACTCCCTCTGGATTGAAAAAGACAACTGTGTCCTCGGCCAGCCCTCTCCGTACCTCTGCACTTTACTCGCATCTCCTCTGAGTCTCAGTGTGCTTTTCTCTTCCCTTCTAGTTGTAGAATTTCCACTCATCCAGCCCTCCTGTGGTTCTGGGTGGTGTCCGCCCTTTCTCTTCATTGTAGTTTTAAAGCGGTTGTGTGAGGCAGCAATTTCAGATGTTTACCTATGCTGCCATCTCGACTTCTACCCCTGCTGGATATTTGTCTATCTTTGGAGAAATGTCTATTTAAGTCCTTTGCCCATTTTTTAATTGTGCTGTTTATTTTTATGTTGTAGAGTTTTAGGCATTCTCTGTATATTTTAGGTGTTAATCCTTTATCAGATACATGAATTGCAAATATTTTCCTCCATTCTTTGAGTTGCTTTTTTACTCTGTCTATGGTATCTTTTACTTTTTTATTACTTTTTAAAATATATTTGTATTGATTTCAGAGAGGAAGAGAGAGGGAAAGAGAGAAACATCAATGATTAGAGAGAATCATTGACCAGCTGCCTTCTGCATGCCCTCCACTGGGGATTGAGCCCGCAACCCAAGCATGTGCTCTGACCAAGAATTGAACCATAACCTCCTGGTTCATAGGTCGACCCTTAGCCACTGAGCAACACTGGCTGGACTGTCTATAATATCTTTTGACACGCAAAAGTTTTTCATTTTCATGAAGTCTAACTTGTCAGTTTTTCCTTTGTTATTTGTGCTTTTGAAGTCATGTCTAAGAAATCATTGCCAAATTCCATATCATGAAGTTTTCTCCCCATGCTTTTTTCTAAGAATTTTATTGTTTTAGCTCTTACATTTAGGTCTTTGATCCATTTTGAGTTATTTTTTGTTTATGGTGTTAGGTAAGGGTCTAACTTTGTTCATTTGCATGTGGATATCCTGTTTTCTAGCAGCATTTGTTGAAAACACTCTCCTTTCCTCCATTGAATAGTCCTCACATTGTTGTTAATTCATTTAATCAGCTAATGCTCTTTTGCAGGTTTTCGTTGAAATGTGGCTTCATCATTATTCCTTGGAGATGTATCAAAAAATGCAGTCCCCTCATGCCAAGGTATGTTGCCATAGTTTCTTTCCATCACCTGCGCTGTCCTGGTGTGCCTGGTCAGCCTGCTACTTTCTGTCCTTGATGTCAGTTAGTTTTCAAGGGCTGGATGGTGGGAAACACCCCTCACTCAGATGCTGACCAGCAGGTCGCTTTGGTCCTGTGGTGGGCTTGCACCTGGAGGGCTGGAGGCCTGTTGTCTGGGGTCCTCCTGAGCTACTTCCCAAGCTCCCTTTGTGGCAGCAGAAACAGATGAGGTGGTGGTGCTCATGCTGTGCGGGCAGGGGAGCCGCTGATGCTTCTGGGAGACATCTATCATCACAGCGCCTCTTGCTTTCCTGCTGAGGGGGTGCCCGACAGACCCCGGCCACCCTGGTTCTCCACCTTCTCCTGCACACCAGCAGGCTTTGTGGTGGGTATGGCCTGGCCTGTTTCCTCCTCCTCCTCATCTCTCCCCCTTCTTTCACTGGGCTACTTGTATGTAAAGATGTGGAGGTGGCCGAGACCCTGGCACCCTCTGGGGTTGCTGTCCTCAGGGCCCATAGCCACTGGACTTCTCAGGGCAGAACATTTCTGTTCAGTTAGTAAGATGGGCACTTGGGCTCCTGCCCCGTGAGACTGCAGTGCCTGGGTTCTCTGTAACCCGGTTGCTTCTGTCACTGCCAGACAAATCCCCATAGGCTTCCTGGAGGTGAAGGGTCTGTGGTTTCCATAAAAATGGAAAGTGGCTGTCTGTAACTTTTGCTCTGTGATTCTGGGGAGAAGTGGGGGTTCTGCTCCTGCTGCAGAGTCTCAGCAGCCAGTTCTATGGTCCCATTGCTCTGCCCAGTGGGGAGTTGGGGTACAGCCCTCCCACCACTGCTGTTTTACAGTCCCCACATATGCTTCCTTGGTGTCACATAGGAGGAGGAGGAGAACAGGGGACTCCATCCTGTCACAAACTCTTGCACTGCTCTTCCACCTTCCAGAGCTGACTGCATGTTCCTGGCTGGTGCACGATGGTCAGGGGTCCTGGGAGGCTCGCTTAACGCCTATGCACGTGGCTTGGTCTTGCAGAGGCAGAGGCCACCTTGCTGCACTGCCTTCCTTGTCTGCTTGTTCTGTCTTCCGAGCCAGTGGAAGCATGCAGCTTTCATTTTCAGCAGATAGCGAGACAGAAAGGCCTTTCTAGTCTGAGTCCACATGGGGAAGGGGCAGTGCCTGTCCTTGCCAGAGCAGGAGGGCCTTCCCCTTCTGCCCACACTTGCTTCCTCCTCTGGGCCAGACCACAGGGTGGGTGAGAGCTGCTCAGGATGTCGGGGGGGGAGTGGGAGGGGGGGGGAGGCGTGGTTCTCACCAGGCATCAGAGAGGTTCTGTTCTTTCCCTCCTATTGAAGCAGAAAAACAAAACCTGAAAAAACTGGGTGTGTAGGAAGCTGGGAAAGACAGCTGCGGAGGTCTGCTTCATCTGAGGCCCCTTAGCGTTTATCCAGGCCCATGCTGCATGCACTGCACCATACGGAAACCCCGTGAGTCTTGGTTTCAGGGAGGCAGGGAGTGGAACTCCTGGAAATCCCCGTGTGTCCGTGGCTGGGCTGGGTGCAGAGTGCATGCTCGCTCCCTGGAGGCCTGGCCTCCACTCCACCCAGCTTGCTGAGTGGGGCTTCTGTAAGGGCAGTAAGGATGGCCACAGCCCTGCAGACTGATATGAGGCTGCCCTGTGTCCCCACTGGCCAGGACAGGAACCCAACAGGGAAAACTGTATGCCCTGATTCCTCCTGAGGGCTGCAGCTGAGGCCAAGGTCTGGCCTGGAGGAAAGCTGTGAATGGCCAACACCTTCTTGCTGTGCTCCTTCTCACCCCTGCTCCGCGTGTCTCTGGCTGTGCCTGTCTCCTTGGAGTCTGGCACACTCGTTCTGACCTCTCCTGTGTGAAGCATGCTGCTCAGCCCAGGAATGGCCCTTGCAGGGCAGGATGTGTGCCTGGACTGGCCCTGGGCTGTGCTTGGCTGATGGAAGGCTGCTTTTGCAGGCCTTGATGCTGCAGGGAGGGAGGGTGGAAGGTCCTGGGGTGGGGCCAGGCAGCATGGGAGCTCAGCTGTCATCTCCAGCATCCCAGGCTCAGGGAGTGTGTGAACATGGCCAGATTCTTGCCACTGGGACTAAGGAAAGGCTCTGTGTATCTGGAGGGTTGGGGTCCCGTTGAGGTAGAGAGAGGCTGGTCTTCCCAGAATTAGATTCAAGGAGTGTCTGCGACTCCTTTAACTATTTCCAGAATGTGGAGGGCGTTTGGTGGGGCCTGGTGGGCTGAGCCTGTGCTGTGTGCTGCCTTTAGGAACCAGCCCCCATCAGATTGGATCTTAGACACATGGGAATTGTGCTGGTCAGTTTTTCCTCAGGACAAGCTAGGGGAGTCCAGTTAGTTACACAATCTTGTTTTTGTGGCAGAGAGGCCTCCATCTAGAACTGGATCCTAAAAAGCTTCTCTCTGGAGGCTCTGGCCTTCAGGGCCTTGGTTGTTGGCACCTGGGCTCCTAGTGGGCTATGGTGTGCGCGTACAGTGCCATCAGGGTCAGGGGAGAGCGGGACCATCAGGAGGAAAAGTGAATCAGGCCGACCTCAGAGAGCTGGAGAGGCCTTCAGGCCCCAGGGGCATGGAGGGGCCTCCCGGTGGTCTGGAGGGTCTGTCCATCCCCCTGCCTGGCAGGTGCTGCTAGGAGGGGCGTGGTCTGGGTTGCTATGAGGGTGGTCTCACTGGCCTAAGGTTGCTGGGCCGTGATTATTAGAATTGTCACTGACATGTTTTTGTTTTTGTTTTTTGTTGTTTTTTCTCTTACTTCTGGGCTCTCACTTTTTTCTTTTTCCCCACTCTCCCCTTCCCTTCCTCCCCTTCCTCCGCCTTCTCTGGTTTCTGTTTTGTTGTCTCAGCTGGAGGTTCTGCACTACCGACTCAGTGTCTCCAGCGCCCTTCACAGCCCTGCCCAACCCAGCCTCCAGGCCCTCCACGCCTACCAAGTACTGGCTGCTCTTGATCTGTTCCGTTTCACCCCTGCCCTGTGGTGTAAGCCACAGAGCTCCTGTCAGTGCAGTGGTAAAGCGAGGGCATGGCAGGGGCCGGCTGGGGGCGGCCGGGGCTGGCTGGGGCGATACAGAGACCGTTCCACACACAGCCAGGCTCGGGGTTGAGGGGGCCTGGCCCAGCCTCCAGGTTTGTCGGCTAGCCAGGGTTTGGGACGCGCAGCCATGCAGCAGGAAGTGCAGCACATGATCCTGCTGGCTGTGGGGTCATCAGACCTTCCTGGTCAGGCCTCAAATCAGTTGAGGTATCACAAGTTCTTATGTGTTGTGGGGGCTCCATGCTTGGCCCTGGTTTGAGGAAGTGAAATATTTCTGCTTTTGCTGTATAGCCCAACTCGCCCTGCAGTTCAAGCCGGTACTTGAAGTGACTGAGGCCATGAGGCCCGGGGGCTTGTGGGTGGTGGAGTTCTGCTGAGCTGAGCCTGTGTGTGAGGCAGAGGCGGGGAAACTTTGGGCTTGGTTCTCCAGCTCGGAAATGCTGTCAGTTCTTGGGTGACCCAGGCCTGGCCTTCTACAGGCCCAGTCTCTTGTGACCTCATGAAGACCGTGGTCTGCTTAGGCAGAAATGAACAGTGTGACACAGCTGAGGTCAGCAAAGTGGAGTTCAGCCCTGTAGGGTGTTTCAGGCCTGACCACCTATAGTTCATTGATTTATGAGATGAGGCTGGAAATCTGGGCAGAAACGGCCAAGTGGTGCATCTGGAGCCGTCTCAGAGCCTGTCCGTTTCACCGTCCGTGGGAGCACATGTTGAATTTGAACACAAGGTGAAAAGTTTTGTTTTGCTGGGATAGGTTGTCAGTGCACAGCACATACTGGGGTTTCCGCTCAGAAGCAGCAGCTGCAGTGAGGAGGGAAGAACATGTTCCAGAAGGTTCAGTATGGGCCAGCTGGGCACAGAAGTTGGCGCCACTCCAGCCTCTATTGGGGAGGGTCCCTGGAGAAACATCTGGCTGCATTCACTCCGCAGCAGGAGGGCCAAGAGCCCTGGAATGGGCTTTGGAAAAGTGTCCTTAAAAGGAGGCCACCGGCAGCTGTAATCAGAGATTCCTATGGGGCTTTGGCTCCGGAGGGTGTGGAGTTGGAAGATTAGCTTGACAGACCTACAGGGACCATAGCCGACGGGGTTACAGTGGTTGCTGGGGGCCTGTGCCAGGGAGCCTGGCTCTCCAGAAATCCCAGGAAGGATGGGTCGAGATGGAATTGGATCCTGGTTCCGCTGTCCACGGCCAGGAAAAAGTGAGAGGTCAGGAATGGGAAGGGGGAGGGCTCTGAGCAGGAAGTTCTCAGGTCTGATATTGATGCCCTTCTAATCTTTTATTATTAAAGTAGCCTGTGCTTTTTGCTTTTTTCCTCAGAACAAGGCAGATTCATTGCGTAAAGTCTTTAAAATGCAGAAAAGCGGGAGGAAGTTACCTTAGTATCACTCCTAGATGTAGGGGGGTGGGGTGTCACCTGGGCCTGTGGAGGCATTTCCATGCCGGAGTGGCATGGATGTGGGCAGGGCCCAATAGGCTGGCTTCCTTCGCCCAGGAGAAGTCTGTGACTGGGCTGTGCGGGAGTCGTGGCTAGCCCCAGCCTCAGGGTTGGGATGAGGCTGCCAAGAGCTCTTCTGAGTTTGTTGCGGCCCTAAAGAGTTCGGGTGAGTGTGGGGAGAGGAACGTGTCGGTCTGGACAGCCAGAGTGTGGGGCATAGGGCAGTGGGTCCTGCCTTCCCATGTGGCCTCTGCCACTCGGGGTTCCATCCCTGAACAGCTGGCAAACAAGCTTTGCTCTGGGTCTGGTTCTCAAAGATCCTACAAGGACTCTGAATCAAAAGTTGGGCTCACAAGATAGACAGCGTTCTTGTCTTTGGGGTTGTGCTGACCAATAGGTCCATTAGCAGCAGAGGGAGGACTGTGTCCAGAAAGGGGAACAGGAAGAGGGACTAGAGAGGTTCACCTGGAAAGGGGAAGCTATGGGCCACGGCAGCCTGTCTGCACACACCTGGGAGGCAGGGGAATACCGAGTCCAGACCCCAGGTAGGATGCCAGCCTGCCTGTCCCCTGCTCCTCATCCTCTGGCTGGCCAGGAGCTGAGGACCCCTAACGACCTAGATGGGCAGCAATGACAAGTCGCCCACAGAGGGTTTGAGAAGGGGGTTTGCAGCATGTGGAGCAGCACTTGGACCTTGGTTTTCAGCAGCTGTCCCCAGGCACACTGTGCAGGCGTTGCCACTCTTAGCTTGTCTTAGGCCCTTCAATGCCAGGGTCATCAGCAGGTGGCAGGTATGGGTGGGGCCCCAGGTGGTCCCGCTTTCAGCCTGGCCCATGCATCCTGTGGGGAGAGCAGAGAGATGGGCCTTGGTGGGATGTGGTCAGACCTGGGGGTTCAAACTTAGAAAAGCCTGGACCCTGACACTACACCCCTCTCAACTTTAGGAGTCATTCACGCCCACCGAGGAGCACGTGCTGGTGGTGCGCCTGCTGATCAAACACCTGCACGCCTTTTCCAACAGCCTGAAGCCCGAGCAGGTCTCGCCCTCCGCCCACTCCCATGCCACCAGCCCCCTGGAGGAATTCAAACGGTGGGTATGGGGCTGTAAGCAGGGCTGCTGCGCTTCAGCCTGCCTCCTCGTGCTCTGCACACGGGCTGCCCACTGACTTTCCCCAGGGTGTGGGGCCTCTGCAGGTGGGCAAGTGGGACCTCACCTTGTCCCCTCCTGGCTCTGTCTCCTCATCCCCACCCTGGCCCCAAAGGTGGATGGGGCATCCAGCTGCTTCTCTGGCTGCCGTGGCCTGTCCCTCCAGACCTGCCTTCTTCAGTAGAAAGCTAGGCTGCAACTGGTTAGAGCATCATATCGATACGCCAAGAGCCAGGCTGGCCAGGAAAAGGCCTTATCTTGTCCTTCCTCCAAGTGGCAGGCAAAAGGGCCAGTGGGCTAGGAGTGCCTTCTCAGCAGAGTGGCTCAGTTGTTACAGGAGATTGGGCTCTATGCTGCCCCCTCCCCCTCCTCCTCAGGCAGGGAAGGGGCTGGGGTGGTGAGCCAAGCTGACAAGTGTACAGGAGCCACACTGGACTAGCCACATGTGTGCTGTGTGTCCTTGGAATGTCCCCTTACCTCTCTGAGCCATGGTTTCATCCTCTGAAGAATGGGGCTAAAAATAGGAAGTCTCAATCCCAGAGGGAACCCAGTGCCCCTCCTGACAGAGCTGGTCCTTAAAGCAGGAGCCGCTGGGCTCACTTTGAGGTGACACACTTCCTCTCCGTAGGGCTGCTGTCCCGAGGTTCGTCCAACAGAAGCTCTACCTCTTCCTGCAGCACTGCTTCGGCCACTGGCCCCTGGACGCGTCCTTCAGAGCTGTGAGTATTGGCTCAGCCTCACTGAGCTGCACTTGGCCCCCTTCTGAGGGGACACAGAGTGACCATCCTAGGGATGCACTGAGTCCCACCAGTGTCCTCTTAGGGCAGTGCAGGGAGAAGCCAGATGGTGGCACCCCTGCCCACCTGCACAGAGCGAAGCCCTGCAGCTAGAAACGTGTCCCTGCTCCCTGAGCTCCCTCCTGGGCTAGGTGGCCCAAGGATCAGGCCCAACACCTGCCCCCACAGCCCACTGTGTCCACGTCTCTCGCCAGGTCCTGGAGATGTGGTTAAGCTACCTGCAGCCCTGGAGGTACGCGCCTGAGAAGCAGCCTCAGAGTAGTGATGGCCAGGCCCGCTGTGTGTCCGAGCGATGGTGAGCCTGCACCCTGCCCTCCCCCAGAGGGCCTGCTTCAGGGCCCTCGGGGCTCTTCTCTGAGGGGGAGCACAGGCCACCCGCGCCCCTCTTGATGCTGCTGTGTCTCACCTGGGCCCGGGATTGGTTTCCTATGGAAATAGCAGGTCACCCTCTTCCCCTGCCCCCTTGCCATTATCGTCTCACTCAGATCTATGTTCACGCTCACCCCCAAACCGTCCTCACCAGTTCATTCATAGCAGCCACTGCACTTCCCTACCATCTCCCAGCTGGCCCCCAAGCTTCCACCGGCATCTCTGATCCCCTCCCCCTGTGCACCCCTCTGGTGCCCTGGCCTAGGTCATCTTGGAAAGGGCCTCATTCTGGGGATAGTCCGTTGTTCTTGGGGGGGCCTAGGCCTTGCCAGTCTATCCTGCCTCCTCCCCGGACACCCCCAGACCCTCTCAGTCGCCATTCTTCTGTGTGGGAGATCTGGCCCCTGAGTAGCTGCCGGTCCCCAGGGTGCCCTTTGTGCAGGAGAACCTGCTGCTGTACACCAAGCTCTTCGTGGGCTTCCTGAGCCGCGCGCTGCGCACTGACCTGGTCAGCCCCAAGAACGCACTGATGGTGTTCCGAGTGGCCAAAGTCTTTGCCCAGCCCAACCTGGCTGAGATGATCCAGAAAGGTAAGCCCTTAGCCAGAGGGACCCACAGACCCTGTATGTGCCTCACAGGCTTGTGGGGGGCCTGGCAAAGGGTAGTTTAGGGAATCCTGGTGCCAGAGCAAGATGAAGGTCTGAGCCTGCCTGAACCCCATCTTCCCTGTAGCTCAGCGTGCCTGGCAGAGGCAGGGAGCAGATCTCTGAGCTCTCTCCCTGGTGACTTGTGGCAGTCGGGTCCCTGTCCTGCTTTCATCTTAGCCAGCTTTGTCGGGCATTAGCTTCTTATGCTACCTCTTGGCAGGGATGGCTTCCTGTTGAGACTGGCAGGGCTCTGAGAGCATCAGGACCTGGGCTCCTTTGCTGCATGTTCACGGCCATTCAGGAACCTCAGGAGGCACTTAGGGAGCCTGCCAGCAGCAACTGGATATCCTGTGTCCTGCTTTCTAGGTGAGCAGCTCTTCCTGGAGCCCGAACTCGTCATCACCCACCGCCAGCACCGACTCTTCACGGCTCCCACACTCACCGGCAGCTTCCTGTCGTCTTGGCCACCGGCCGTCACGGACACCTCCTTCAAGGTGAAGAGCCATGTCTATAGCCTGGAAGGCCAGGACTGCAAATACACCCCGATGTTCGGGCCAGAGGTCCGGACACTGGTGAGTTGGCTCAGCCAGTTACAGGGCTGAACCCCTGGGACAGTGAGCCAGGAAGGGTGCATCCATCAGGGCGGTGGTTGCGGGAGGAGGAGGAAGCCTAGGTGTTAAGTAGACACTGGTACTCCTCCTCCCCTTTTAGGGTTAGTGAAGGCTAATTTTTTGTCTAATAGAGGCAGTGTTTGTTGGGAATTTCCCACATTTAGAATATGCACCTCAGTTTTTAAAAATCTTCGTCATGTGGATGCCACCCTCCTGGCCCTTGGTGGGCTTCCTCGGACCACCTGTTGGGGCAGGTTGGGTGCCATGAGGTGCCCACCAGAGCTCAGTGACCTCCCGTCTGCCCGCAGGTCTTGCGCCTGGCTCAGCTCATCACGCAGGCCAAGCAGACAGCCAAGTCCATCTCTGACCAGTGCGGGGAGAGCACAGCCAGTCGTCCTTTTTGGTCCTGGCTGGGCTTCTGCCTTTCGGACACAAACACCTCCTACCCAGCCAATGACCTGGACGACATGGGGCAGGACAGCATTCGCAAGACAGACGAGTACCTGGAGAAGGCCCTCGAGTACCTGTGCCAGATGTTCCGAGTATGAACCGTGAGGCCATCCCCTCCCCAGATTTGGTCCCGTGCCCTCACCCCACTGCTTAGCCCAGGACCTAGCCTGGGTTGTGCCACGGGCTCCTGGGCTCCTGCGGGAGAGGAAGGCCTGTGCCTGCAGTGTTGTGTCTGGGTCCCGTTGTTGCTGTCAGAGGCCGAGGGGTTGAAGACCAATTTGCTCCCTTGACTTGGAAACTGAAGCAGTAGTTTCTCCCTGGCAGCTCAGCGAGGCCCAGCTCGCCCAGCTCACACTCGCCTTGGGAACAACTCAGGATGAGAATGGAAAGCAGCAGCTCCCGGATTGCATCGTGGGTGAAGACGGCCTTATCCTCACCCCCCTAGGCCGGTACCAGGTAAGGCCCCCGTCCCAGAGGGGCCTGGCTCTCCAGACAGCACAGCTGATGGTCCCACCAGCCTGTCCCATCCCCCATAATCAGAGACAACTTTGCTGAGTTGTTTGCAAAGGTGTGTTTCCTGGATGCTCCTGTGGCCCTGCTGTCCCCTGGGGCTCACCTCTCCTGCTGCTTCTAGATCATCAACGGGCTGCGGAAGTTTGACATCGAGTACCAGGGGGACTCGGAGCTACAGCCCATCCGGAGCTATGAGATTGCCAGCCTGGTCCGCCTGCTCTTCCGGCTGTCCTCCACCATCAACAACAGGGTGAGTAGAGTGGGAAGCCACATCCTCAGCTCAGCGTCCCTTCCATCCTAGAGCTTCCGGGAGGGGCTAGTGGAAAGTGTGGCCCCTGCCTGTTGCCCACTCCCCTGTGCCTCTCTGTCTGTGTTCTAGTTTGCAGGCCAGATGAGAGCCCTGTGTTCCCGGGCTGACTTCCTCGGCAGCTTCTGTAGATACCACCTCATGGAGCCTGGGCTGACTGACAAACACCTGCTGAGCCCTGTGGGGCAGGGGCGTGTGGCCGGCCGTGCCCGGGGCCCCAGGCTCAGCCTTCGTTTCCTGGGCAGCTACCGGACGCTGCTGTCACTGCTACTGGCCTTCTTTGTGGCCTCTCTGTTCCGCATCGGGCCCTTGCCCTGTGCCCTGCTCCTCGTGCTGGGCTACTTCCTCTACGCTGCAGCCATGACACTGCTGACAGAGCAGGGCAAGCTGCACCAACTCTGACCACGAGCCAGCCTCTCCCCACACTGCCCCTCCCGTGTACCTGGGAGGCCACCTCAAACCTGAGCCTGGTCACCTTCACGCTTCCAGGGAGCATTTTCCTGTAGCCTCTGACCCGTTTGGAGAGAACAGGAGGCACACAGTCCAGACTTGGCCAGGAAGAGAGCAGCGTCCAGGGCCCATGAGCTGCATGGGATGGGGACAGGCCAGGGCTGGCCACGGGCCTTCCTCCTTCCTCAGCCGGAGGCTCCGCAAGAAGATAGCCCTCAAGGCTTTTCTCTTTTTAACTGTTTCAGGGTTTAGCCATGTGAAGCCAGGAGTCAGTGCTTCCAGGGGGGGCCTGCGTCCTCACTGTCCTGAGGCAGGCAGTGTGGCGTGAGTCTATGCCCTGGATGACACCAGGACAGCAGCTCAGCCTCTGGCTCCAGAGAAGCACCAAAGACCCTAAAAGTGATGCCTGAGAACATTAAATGGTGATTCTCGGAGCCCTCATTTTAAAACTACTTTTGCCACCACACTTGGCAAAACAAGGGTTTTTCCTCACGTTCTCCCAGCGACAGGAAATCTGGGCCATACAATCCTGCTTATGAGGAGAAAGGGTTCTTCCTTCAGCCCCCAAGTCAGCAAGCACCTCACTCAGGGGTGGCCCATGTCACCACCTTGTCCTTCAGGACAGACTCTCGTCCCCTGCAGGCTTAGGGGATCTGACAGGACCGCCTGGTCCCTCTGCCAGCTTCTGGTCTACAACCAAAGATGATCAAAAGCGCTGTTTATACCGTCAATAAAATCAAGTGTGCAAAGACAGTAACCTTTGACGCCACTTAAATATTAAAGTTGCACAACAATTACATGTTCACTGTCAGCATTCCCCATGGGGTCTCACACACCTTTCATTATACAGATGACATCAGAGAGAACTCTCTGAAGAGGGATTTAAACCAGCCATCTTGTAGGAGGCAGGGAGTGTTTTGTATTTTGATGTGAATTCCATATCGTGGTATTTGGTAACCTGTGACCAAAAATCCAACCAGGCTTGTAGCCGATTCTTAACCCTGTCGCCCTTCATCAGGGGCCAGTGGATTCACTTCAGCAGCAAAGACGGCAGATGTGACACAAGTGGCTGGGATGAGGATAATGGGTCCCCAAAAGTTTGGGGTTGCAGCTAGCACAGCCCCCAAGCTAGGTCTAAGCCAAGGGTGGGGAACCTGTTTTCTGCCAGAGGCCATTTGGATATAACATCATTCACAAGCCATACAAAATTATCAACTTGAAAATTAGCCTGCTGCAAGAATCAAGATGGCAGTGTAAACACCTGTACTTTCCGCCTCTGACAACCACATCAAAATTACATAGGACAGCCATCAGAATCGCCTGGAAGCTGGCTGCATGGAAGTCCTGCACCAGAGAAGTCGAGAAGAACGCATTGAGATAGGGGTAGAGGCGTGGAATGGGCTGGTCCCGCACACGTGTGCCGCTTTTTTTATTGGGAGGGAGATAGTCTGCAGGGGATCCCAGCCCCCCAGCCCAGGATTCCAGAGCTGGTAGAGAAGTCCCGGTAACTTCAGCCATAAAAACCAGCAGGAATTTTGGTCCAGTGACAGAAACTGCTGGAGTCCCACTTCCTCTTAAAGAGCCTGCACACTGTCCTGCTTCAGAAATCCAGCACTGGGGGACCCAGACACATACAGGGAGTAATTAGATTGTGTGGCATTGGGTCAGGAGAGCTCCCAGCACAGCACGAGCTGGCACTGAGCAGTGTGTGCCATCCCCAAGGATGGGGGTCTCAGAATGGGAGACGTGCATTCTGAGGAACCCATGGGTACTCCTCCCACCCCTGTCTCCCTTGGAAAGTCCAGGGCAAGTTGGGTTTCCAGGACCCTAGCCACCCTCTCCTCCCTCTCCCTCTGGCTTACTTTGTCCAGCCACACCTCCAGGCATGGATGCCAGTAGCACCACAGGGGCCTGGGCACAGACCCCACCCCCCACACCACGTTGGTGCTAAAGGGGGGACTCAGTAATACCTGTGATGTGGAAGAATGCCCAGACCACGGGCTCCAAGCCTCAGGAGCCTCTTACCCAGGGCGAGAAGGTTCTGGTAGTTCTCCAGCATCACGTCCCGGTACAGGGCCCTCTGAGGAGAGTCCAACTGGCCCCACTCCTGGGTGAAGGTTACAGCCACATTATTGAAAGTCACCGATTCCTGGGATGACACATCCTCAGTCACCCAGGGTGGGAGGGATTCCAATGGGGTTCATGCTCCCAAGGGAATTAAGAGTTAACCGTGGTGACCTCCCAAGCGTGGAAGGTTGTGCTTAGACGTCATCTGTCATACAGTCCCACGTACACACCACAGCTGGGCCAGGAATTGCCATTTGGACCTGGCTTTCTGGACCTGAAGGGCCGGCTAACTGGGCAGCCCCTGCTCCTGCCACGATGGACAGAAAGCTGCTGTGAGGAGTTCTGGGTAAGAATGTCAAACTTAGAGAACTTGAAAGAATAACACAAAGAACCCAAAACCATGTGCAAACCTCACCGCTGCCCAAGGCCCTGACCCTAAGGAAGCAAACCCTGTGCTTACCAGCAAGTTCCGAGTCCAAGAGACCAGAGGAGCCATTCCATGTCCTGCCTGCCCCTGCCTTCTTCCTACTGACCTCTGCTCCCTGCCCTCCCAGGCACATACAGGGAGGAACTGGACTGTCTGGCATCAGGGCAGGAACTCAGGGACGGCTTCTTCCCAGACGGGTGCTTGCAAGAGTCATTGTTCCTGTGCTGGGACCTCCCCAGTCGCAGGGCTGACTGGCAGCCATATCTGAGCCTCAACCAGCCTGGAGCACAAGGTTTGCTGCACCCTGGGGATTCCCTAACTACGCTCCATCCAATCTGCAGTCCCACTCAAGCTGTTTGCAGCAGCTTTTCCATATGAATAGCTGTCCTGGCTCAGGCTTCAGACTTTGCTAAAAACCTCTCAAACAAGCTGCAGCTGGTGACAGTGTGCCCCAAACCCATCAAAAGGCCCATGACCAGCATTAGCAGAGGCCAAGCCTGTCTTGCTTCACAGCTGGCTCTCAACCTCCATAGCAGCTCTCTCACTGTCTTTGCAGCTGGTCCTCACAGCCAATTGGCCTGGAGGTTAACTCCTCCCAGAGACAACAACAGCAATCAAGGCTCAACTACAAGACTGTGCACACAGCCCACACAGAGGCATCCTAGAGCAGCGGTTGCCAACCTTTCAGACCTCACGAACCAACAGTGGTCGATGGACCACCTGTTGGTGACCACAGCCCTAGAGTGCCCAGCTCAGGTGACAGGAGACTAAGCCAAAAAGCTAAATGAGTTCATCACCACCAAACTAGTACTATATGAAATGTTGAAGGGAGGAGGAGGAGGAGGAGGAGGAGGAAGAGAAGGAGAAGAAGGAAGAAGAGAGGAAGAGGAGGAAGGGAGAGGAAGAGATAAAAAATATGAATAAAATGACAACAAATACATATCTATCAATAATCGAGTCTAAAAATCAAAGTAAATGAACAAGAAATCTAATGAACAAAATAAACTGGTGAATAAAATAGAATCAGGCATGGAAGCATGGAACAGACTGACAAATCTCAGAGGGAAGGGGGAAAGAGGGTGTGGGAAGAGATTAACCAAAGATTTTACCTGTGAACACAGACAATAGGGTGATGAAGGCCTGGGGCAGGAACTGGGTGGAGGTGGGCAAAGGGGAGGAAAAAAAGGGGGACATCTGTAATATTCTCAACAATAAAGACGTAAAAAAAAATAAAAAATTAGCCTGCTATATTGAAGCATCCATCTTATATAAGAACTGCTGTTTGAGATTTTAACCCTGATAGTATGGCTGCTATAAATGCTTGCTTAATTAAATAATAAGGAAAATAAGACCACTCCCACTCCAGAGAGGCCATAAACTATGCCCCAGACAGAGATGTCAGTGCTGACGGTAGGCCAGGCCTTGAGATATAGTCTTGTGGTCCCTTCCCAGCAAGCAGGCCTTCTTTCTCAGAAGGCCCAGAAATCTCATTCAAATTTGGGAGACTAAAGACTGAAAAAAGTATAAATAGAGTTTCCTCCATGTTGGGGGCCCAGAATTTGAAAGACATTTTTCTCTGGGCCTGCACAGAATCCATCTAATCTAATCTAATCTAATCTAATCTAATAAAAGAGTAATATGCAAATTAGGCACCACTCCGTTACACCCACAAGCCAAATCAGGAGAAGATATGCAAAGTAACTCAACTAAGATGGCGGCAGCCACAGAGTTGGAGTTGCCCTGGGCAATGGAAGAAGCCAGGGCCCTTTGGGCCCTGACCTCTACTCAAGGCTAGGCTACAAAGTTTCAATTATAGAAGATAAATAAATTCTTCTGCAACAATATTTGGTCAAACATTTAAGTAACTCACCCCTAATGCCTTGGCAGGGCCAGATCAAATGATTTCAAGAGGCTTATAGGGCCCATGGGCCAGACGTTCCCCACACCTGGTCTAAGCTATGAGAAGTTTGCTTTCTGTCCCTCAAGAGGTCAGAGTCCCCCTTAATACAAAACAAAATACACACACACACACACACACACACACCTGGTGATCCTGGAACATGTGTTGTACTTCCTGTGCCTTCTGGAAGCTGAGGGTCACAGGCAGCTGGGAACTGAACTGTGCACTTAGCAGCCCCACATGAGCATCTCGTCAGGTTGGCTTGAGGGTTAAATGTCCCAAGTGCAGATTGACAGATTACTGGTTTTTATTACCAGACTCATTAAGTCGAGAAGAGATACAAACACCCCAGGAGGTGATGGCCTGGGGTCAGGCGTCAGTGGCACCATTTCCCCAGTACACTCCCTTCTCTGCTCCCCCTGACAGAAGTCCATCCCTGCCCATAAGGTTGGGGTATCCTCCCCTTGACCATCTCCTGTCCACATTTCTCTCTCACTCTGTTTTCTTCACCTGAAAACATTCTCCAACACCCTCAAAAGCACAAATGGGCCCAGCTGGCATGGCGCAGTGGTTGAGTGTCGACCTATGAACCAAGAGGTCACGTTTCAATTCTCAGTCAGAACATGTGCGTGCGTTGCAGGCTTGATCCCTAGTGTGGGGTGTGCAGGAGGTAACCAATCAATTATTTTCTCTCATCATTGATGTTTATTATCTCTCCTTTCCTTTCTGAAATCAATAAAAAATACTTTTTAAAAAGCAAAAATGAAATGCTCTATTTCACCCACACATTCATCAACTGTGAAATAGCCACCTACTATGTGCACCCTCAGCTGTACTGGGGATACAGTAGGCAGGACCACCCATTGCTCTAAGACCTCATGGTTCAGGGCCTAGAAGTCATAAAGAACTAAGACTGGTAAGGTCAGGGAAGGGACTGGCTTCCAGTGGTCAGGGGCTGGGAGGTGGTATCTGGGGGAAGCAGACAGTATGAAAGGAAAGGATAGCTCGCAGCACCCCGTGGCTTGTGCCTGAGAAGGCAGGAGCAGAATGGGTGGCTGGGGTGCCAGCTGCTTCCAGGTGGGGAGCATGGGGACCTGACCAAGCACAGTGATCCCAAGCTAAGGTTTGCCACACTCTCCCTCCGGGGAGCACGCCTGTACCCTTCCCCTTTCCATTCCCTCTCGTGCCCACACCCCCAACCCCAGGCACTTTACCATTAGCTTCCCCACTCCCAAGCTCCAAGGGGCCTTCCTTTATCTCGATAACTTGTTTCCTAAACCCATTTCTTCTAGGAATTACTTTTTCTACCTCTGTAATTTACCCAATTTACTCTTACAGTTGGGTTCTTGCTCTGGATTCTTTCCTAGCCAGAACTCAAGTATTGAGGTTGTGGAACCCAGGTTTGGTCTGACTCCACCGGTCAAACACCTAGTACCACTCCCACTGCCTTCAACATAATGATGCCGTGACCCAGGACCCGGATTCTTACTGTGACTCAGATTATTCCATCGCCGTTGTGTTTCAGTTCCAGATAAGCAACAAAACCATCCAAGGTTGACTGCAGGACCAGCTGCATTGCATAATGACCCCCTGCCCGGATGCCAGCCAATCAGTGCAGACCACAATCCTGAAATGACACACCTGGAAAACGGCTGGCCCGCATTCTAGTAAGATCTTCCGGTAACCGTTTTTGGGGCCCCCTTCCGAAGCCACACCGGCTTGGCTGCCTCCTGCAGGGCCCCTACTAGGGATCCAGTCCAGACCAGGAATCTAACCATGACCTCCTGGTTCATAGGTCCATCCATGCTCAACCTCTGAGCCACCAGGCCGGAGGAATCCTCGCCCCAAGGATGAGAGTGGAAAGGGAGGGTGAGAGGCAGAGAAAGAAACATCCGTAGGCACCCCGACCATGGCTGGGGATTTAGCCTGCAACTGAGATAGGTTCGAACCCGAGGCCCTTCCGTCCGCAGGCCCAGGCTCTATCCACTGCGCCAAGCCGGCTAGGGCGGATTCCTTGTCAGTGACGTTCCACTCTTCCAGGAAGAAAGAGAACGCCCCTCGCTCAGGCCCCGCCTCCACCCGCACTCCCTGCGCCGCCCATTAACGCCACGCCCCCCTAGGTCGCGCCCGTTTCCATGGCGACGCAGCACTAGGCCGGGGCTGCCCGGCCACCGAGGGGAGGAGCAGCGGCAGCAGCTGCGGCGACATGAACACAACGGGGGTGGCGGCCGGGCAGCCGCACCCCAGCTCGGAGACCCCGAGCTCCCGGGGTGCACAGCGCCCGCGCCACCGCTCGTCCGCGGCCCTCAACCTGGGGCAGCAGGCAACGCAGGTCGGGATCGGGGAGGCACAGAAGCGGGTGCTGGACCTGGAGAAGAGCCTGCAGTTCCTGCAGCAGCAGCACTCGGAGACGTTAGTCAAACTCCACGAGGAGATTGATCACCTGAAGCGGGAGAACAAGGGTGAGTGCAGGTGGCGGGCCGGGACCCCGCGCACCCCGAGATGGTACCAGAGAGACAAGAAGACTGGCTTCCCTGGTATCAATCCTCAGCACCAAAGCAGTACGTGGACTCCAGAACACGGGGTTTAGGGAGGACTCATGGCAGCAAGCCCACCCCGGGTCCTACTGCGAGGGTCAGGCTCCCTATCCCAGACCAGCGCCCCCGCCCCCCCCCAAAAAAAACTTCCCCTCCAGTCATGGGTCTGTCTTCGTAGAAGGTAGTCTCCTGGTCAACTGCCCATCTGGCAGGGCAGGTCTGGCTGCATCATTTCCCACAGTCGCTCGGTCAGCCTTCTTTTCTGTAGGCAGGGCCTACACCTCATTTTTAAAACTTTAAAAAGTAAAACATATCCTCAAAAGTAGCTCAGTGAACTTTCACACACTAAGCACACCCAGATCAAGGGCAGACACGTTGGCCCAGAAGGATCCCTGTGCTCCATCCAGCCTCTCCCCCGACATCTGGGGCTCGGTGCCCTTGTGTCTCCCCAGGGCAGACCCACTTCCTAATTTTACACCCCTCGAGGCTCCTCAGCCCCCTGGGCTAGGCCTGAAGCAGAACTGGAGGCCTCCACCATGGGACTCTGCCCCTCTCTCTGGCCTTCCTCGCACTTTAGCTCTCCATGTCTTCTTGAGTCTCACCCCAGTCCCTCCCTGATACCAGCCGTGTCTTGGGCACTTGGTTGTAGCACTGACTACATCTGCTCATCCATGGCCAGAGGATCCTGGAAAGCTGGGTCATCCTGACTCATCCCTCTACCCTTGGAACCAAGCCCCCCACCTGGCAGAGGGCGCCCTATAGACATCAGGAATGAAGGGTGGGATTTTGGGTGAGACTCTTATGCAGGACTTTGGCCCAGGGAACAGCCAGAGGGATTCCCAGCCCCAGCGTCCCCAAAGCAAAAGCTTGGCCCATGAGGCAGAGTCCCTGAGGCTTCTTGGGGACTTAGCAGAGAGAGGGTGGGCAGGGCAAACCAAGCTTCTCTCAAAATGGCTGTGGCTTTGAAAATGACGAGAACATGTGCTTGCTTCCAGATCTCCATTACAAGCTAATAATGAACCAGAAGTCACATAGGAGAGGTAAGACTGAGGCCCTCAGTGCCTGATGGGAAGTTACCACCGTCAAGAGCAGCCCCTCTAGACTGCCTTTGCCCACCCAGTTGCTCTGGCCCACACACTGTCCTAGTGGTGAGGGGTCCTGGAGGATTTAGACAGACATCACTGTACCCAGCCATGGTCTGGGTGACAAGCACCGAAAGTGCCACTCTCAGGGAGCCTAAGGCCTAAAGTCTGAACAGTAGGGTCAGTGGGCAGAAACAGCTGCCGGTGGGGGTGCTCAGGCCCGCCCCTGCCTTCCCCAGCCTCACTGCCTTGGTGAGCTCTTTCACTTGGCTGCTGCTCTGGCCTACTCCTGTGTCCCTCTGAAATGCTGGGGAGCTCAGCCCAGCCCAGCCCAGCCCTGTGGCTCTGGTCTCTCACTCTGGGATGGCAGGGGTCCTCCCTATCATCTCAGAAGCAACTGTGGGGTCTGGGAGAAGAAAGTGCAGGACACAGAGACCTGCAGCCACTTGTCCAAAGTCCTCCCTCATCTGTGGCCCATTCAGTCTACCTGTCCCCCGGTCCAGCCCAGCCCAGCCTGCTTTGGGCTTGTTCTCCCCACTAACATTTGGGGCCGGGCCTGACATTGAGTGGTGAGTGGTGCCAGCCTGAAGTGCTACAGTCTGAGGGGTGCCCAAGACTCTTCCTGGGGGACAAAAGGGATGTGGGGGCCCTTCTTTAGTGGGGCGGAGCAGCTCCAGTGAGCTGTCTTAGACACACAGTGATGTCCATTTAGCGGTCCCAGTCCTGCAGTGTTGGGGGTCCCTGAAGGGGCAGCAGGAGAGGTTGTATGCCTTCAGGACCTGCCTATTTCTAAGGCCCCAAGCCCCCTCCTTTGTGGTATTGGTTCCCTCAGGCACTAGCTAGGTCTGGGGCTGCCTCAACAGAGCATTGGGGAGGGCTCTGCATGAATGCCTGGGCCCAGGGCCTGCAAGGCCAAGAGGTGGGCGCAGGAGGGCCTGCCCTCTTGCTGTGCAGAAGCTGCTGGGGAAAATGGAACATAAGCATCATTGCTGCCATCTTGGGTTGAACCCTGCATGTTTGCCCACAGGTAGCATCTCCAATTCCAGCTTTCAGGCCGTCAAGCCCATTCCAAACTCAGTGTTGTCAGGTGAGTCTGCCAGCTCCCTCAGTGTGCTTGGGGAGGGCAAATGCCCCACTGTTAGGCAGCCCTGGGGGTGGGGAGATGGTGCCTTTGTCAGGCCCCAAGGACTTGAGGGTTAAGGGGCAACTAAAGGGAGCCAAGGAGGGTGTGGTGAAACAGTGATGTCAAGGAAGCGCACAAGGCCCGACAGCAGGCCCACCTGGAGCGAGTGGTGGGCAGACACACTGACAGCCTCTCTGCCTTCCAGAGACAGGGTGGAGAGCTGGCTGCCCTGCTTGTAGTGTCCCCGCAAAGCAGGCAGGACGCTGGTCCGATAGCCCCGGCGTCCTTTGCAGCATGGAGAGCCTCTTCTCCTAGCGCTGCCTCCTGAGAGGCCAGGCGTGCTTAGCGGGAGGGGCTTGGCTCTAAGTTGGACCCAGCAGGCCATGGACCTTGTTCTGGGAAAGTAACCCTGGGGGCTGGGTCAGGACCTCTCATTCAGTTTCATTTTGTCCCAAGTAGGGTTCTGCTTTAGTCAGGGGACAGCTAAAGCATTTTCAGAAGCCTGGGAAGAGACTGGCCCTGTTGCAGGAGTCAGAGCATTCAGGAGGCTCTGCCCACAGGCTTCATCCTCAGACCCTCATTCCTGTTTTCCAGCAGGAGGCTTTGCTACCATCTCCCCTTTACCAGGAGGAAACTGAGGCAGGGGGCGGGGGCTCCTTGGGCACACACAGCTGATCCTGGAGGACTTGGGCACAAATGCTAGGTGCCCGCAGTAATTGGCCCTGTCTGGGTCTGACCTGTAGCCAACTCCCAAAACAAGGCCAGGCCTCAGCCCAGCTCCAAGAAGCAAGACTCAAAAACGGATGCTCCCCAGAAGATGGACCTGGAAGAGAAGACTCCGGCTGCTGCCCTGCTTCACAGCAGCAAGTTGGACAAAGCCCTCGGGGCACAGAGGCCCTCCAAGTAAGGCCTGTAGTAGGTTCACACCCTGGAACCAGCCCATTGCTTTGCCTTCCAAATAGGCTGGCCTCCAGCAGGAACTAAGCTGGAGGGCCCCTGTATTGACCTGAGCCCATAAGCTGCAGCCTCTAAACCATTTTCTCAAAGAATTTGGCCTCCAAATGGGCTTGCTCTTCACCTGTAGTCAGGGTTCCAGGTTCCACCTGGGAAACTCACTTGCCCATTGGAAGGCACAGTCAGGACACCCCAGGTTTTGGAACTTCCCTGGAAAGCAGCAGGGATTCTGTACTTTGCACCAGACAAGGGATCCCATTGTTTCCCAGGTAGTACAGCCAGCAGGACAGGCTCCTGCTTCTCTCTGCACAGTCCTTCGACTCCGTCTTGACCAGTTCTACCAAGTTTGGGGTCGGGACAGCTTGAACCACGCATGCGCACTTTGTGAGGGGAGAAAGAGATGGGTCCAGATCACTGACCCCAGAGGACCCCCCCCCCCCCCCGTGCGCCCTGGTCAGCAGAAGGCAGCCAGGCCCAGGCCCCTGCCCTAAGGAGTTGCTGAGTGGCTAGACCAATTCTGGCAGGCCATCTCTGGCTGCTGCACTAACTGTTTCAGAGATGAAGTGGAGACCTTTAATCCAGATACCACCTCAGCGCACAAGAGCAAGCAGGTGATGGGGGTGCCCCGCCTGATGAACCTGCCCCCCCACTTGCGCAAACCCACCTCACTTCAGCAGTGTGAAGTGATCATCCGCCAACTGTGGAATGCCAACCTCCTGCAGGCCCAAGAGGTGAGGCTCGAGTGGTGGGGTGCATGCCTGGCGGCCCTGCAGCCTTGGCCGCCATGCCTTCTCCCTGTCTTCCAGCTGCAGCATCTCAAGTCTCTCCTAGAAAAGACCCAGAAGTCATCCCAGGATGCCTCCGAGGAGGTGAACCCGAGTTCTCCCAAGTGAGTGCCCAGTGTGGCTTTTGCCCCAACACAGTAGGTGCTTGGCTGTGTGGGGCTCACTGCTTCCTCTTCCTTCCCCAGTGACCAGGAAGCTATGCAGCTCCCCAAGGTCCCCAAGGGTGTCTCTAGGAAATGGTGAGTCCAGGGTCACAGGACAGGTGGGGCACCTACAAGAAGGGGGCGGGGCATAGCAGAAAGGAGGTCCTGGATCTGCTGCTCACCCTCTGCCCCCGGCAGCCTGATCCTGAGCCCGATTCCTGTGTCGGAGCGTGCCATCCTGCCTGCACTGAAGCAGACCCTGAAGAACAACTTTGCTGAGCGGCAGAAAAGGCTGCAGGTGGTGCAGAACCGGCGGCTACACCGCTCTGTGCTCTGAGTGCCTGCCCTGAGCAGTCTGCACCATGGTCCTGGCCAGGCCCAAGTCACAGCTGGGAACATTCACCCTCTCTAGGCAGCATTCCAAAAAAATTCCACATAAACCAAACTCATGGCAGATAAAGTCTTTGGTCTGAGAACTGAAAAACATTTATTTTCTTGCTCAGTATTTTGTTATTCTGCATTTACACAAGAACATATTAAAAGTATTACTTCACCTGTTGAAGAATAAAGCTTGTTTCTCCCAATCCTGAGTCTAGTCCCTCGCTGGCTGTGAGGCGCTGTTGTCCTGTGAGGCTCCCAGCTCTGTGCCCTATAATGGGAGGTGGGGGAGAGGGCGCTGGCAGCCGCCCTGGAAACAAGCTTCTGTGCACCCCCTTATTGGATTCAGGGGCCTTTCCTGCCTGAGCTGCCTTCTGAGCACAGACACTCCGGTCTTCTTCTTGACCAGACACTCCTCAGGGCAAGACAATGTCCACCTACCTTGGCAACATCTTGTGTCCACACTGACATCATCGATGAGCCACACTGCTGAGCTCAGCGTCCTCTGTGGAGGGCCACAGTCAAGGCCCCAGGAGAATGGTCCTCTGCAGGGTGCTGGGCCTACCCCATGATGTCCCCACCCCGTGAGGGCCTCACATCAACCCAATCGCCAGAACAGCAGCTTCCTCTTACATCTCATGGGTGTTCCTCAGAGCTAATCTCTGCCTCTTCCTGAGCAGCCAGGGCTTCCTGAACAGCTTCAGGGAACAGGGACTTTTCCAGAAACCTGGAGGTGAACCAGGACGAGGCATCAACAGTCAGATGAGGGTGAACTGAGGTCTGGGCATCCATGGCCATCTCCAAGGTGGGGGACCTGGCTCAGCCCTGACAACACCCCTCACTGAATAGTAGGCTCTGGACTCACAGGGCTGGGGTGGGGCATAGTGACAAATTCATGACAAACACAGGAATAATAAATTTATTATAAGAACCACAGAAGGTATAGTAGTGCACATACAAAAGAGGGAACTTCTGAGCCCGAGGGTTGGCTGATGCTTCATCAGGGAGCCCTCCCTCTCTGGAGTGGCTCTGAGGATACCTGGTCCAGAGGATGGCACCCTGACCCAAAAGTGAGCCCAGCTAGTGCACATGGTGCCAGGGACAGGGTTCCCCCAGAATCCTCTGCTCCCCAGGACCCCCAGTGCTGAGCAGGCCCCAGGGCTTGAAGGGAACATGCCGTGAGGTGTGAGGTCCAGCTGGTAGTGGCAACTTGCAACCATCCACAGGCCAGACTTCCTTCTGAGACACTCTGGTGCCCCTGGATGCGGGAGCCTCCCTACATAAGGCAAGTCCCGTATGAACCCAACACTGAGCAAGGAATTCTGTGTCTTAAGGGTTTCCTACAGAAATGGGGGGAGTGTTTTCTGGCACACACAAGGGCTGTACCAGGGCCCTGACTTCTCCCTGGGAATCAGGAAGGACAGTGGCCCTGCAGGTGCCAAGGGGACAGCAACCTGAGGAGTACAGGCCCGGGGCATGTCTGCCACTCCTACCACAGGACTCCAGAGCCCCTGTCCCAGGCCGGTACCTGTCTCAGTTGGTTCAAGTGTGGGGAAATGCTTGGTAGGTCCCCAAGGCAGAAGATAAAAGCAGGAAAGCTAACCTAAGCCCAGGCTCTCTAGGGAGCCAACACCTAGAAGAGTCCGACACAACATGTATGTCCTCTGTGGCCCCAACAAGGCTGCCAGCTGACCCGTGGTCCCTGGTGGGCTGGCAGCCCGAGATGCAGCAGTGGTGGTGGCTAGGCAGCCGAGAGGCAGGCCTGGTGGATGCTCTCCGCCCAGGTGTTGAGCAGGGCTGTAACTGAGTGCTTGTCGGGGAGCTGCAGCAGCCTCGAGGTCATGCATCGGTGCACCGACTGCAGGAAGGGGTTGGCATCTGCAACAGAGCAGTGGGTCTTGAGCACTGTGCCCTCCTCCAGGACAACTCTTGTCTGGGAACCTGCCCTCAAAGGCACAGAGCTGGCATCTGGGGCACTTCTCAGCCATGGCTACCTGGGAGGCCATGGACCATGAACCGCTCTCCCAGGCCCAAGTGTCACTGGAGAACTGCAACATGAATGGACCTGGAGCCCAGGGCTTTCCCTCAGGGATACCTCCTGGTCCTCTGGGTGCCAGGTCTGAGCCTCAGGGGGAGTCATCAATGAAGCCCTCTGGGCCTCTGTCTGAGCCCAGATGGGTTCCCCTGAGCCCAAGCTCCTGTCTGTCCCCAGAGGCCAGGGAGAGTGCAGGCCCGGTGCGTGTCTGTGAGCCTGCCGAGGCCCACAAGGATCACTAGAACAGCTGGGCCTGGGTCTGCTCACTCCTCACCTATTGTACATAGATACCCTGAAGTTGCTGGACAAAGGGACCCAATGGGGACAGAGACCCTTCTTTCTGCTGGGCAACCTGCTCTTGTCCACAAGGGGAGCCAGAGGAGAAGAGGGAGAGACCTCAGATTAGGCAGCACATGGAGGAAACCCTGGCTGCTCAGAGCTGACCCTGCCTGCCCTGGATCACAGCCATCCTCTTGGCTCACCCACCGTACTGCCACTGCCGGTCGATCCACAGCGGGCTCTGGGCGGGGTAGTCGGCGGGCACACTGAGCTCCAGTGGTGGCACACTCGGGAGATCCTTGTCATCTGCAACACAAGAGGCCGTGCCTATGACCCGTCCACCCTGCCTCACAGCCCTGCTCTGGTGAGGCTGCAAAGCCTGGAGGACACTGGCTCTAGGGCCTCAGGCAAGCAGAGCCTGCCCTGGACAGGAGGATTGGACTTCCCTGGCACAGGGGAGAAGGGAGAGTGCTGGGCTCATGATCCAGCCCTCAGAAGATGTCCTGGGGCCAGGGTGTAAGGATCCAGGAGGACAATACAGGTGGGCTCCTTTGGGCCTGGGGCTGTGGTGTGAGCCTGAGTGTCTGTAGGAGGAGGCCAAGCACAGTGCACAGTCCGGTTGGGCCAGTTCTGAGGCGAAGCCTGGAAGCTGTGTTCTCAGCATCCCATAGCCCGGAGAAATGGTAGAGTCCTGGGGCTGGGCTTACTCCTTACCAGCCCTGCCCTCCCCTCCCCTCCCCGGTACTCACCCAGCTTGCATATCAGGTGGACGGTGCCGTTGTTACTGCAGTGAGAAGGGTCCAAGTTCACCAGGAACTTGGGGTCTAATCTGGCCACCTCCCCCTGGAGCACGTTGGGGATGCTCTGCCGCTCATCCTCTTCCAGCTTCCGCTTCCGGGAGCACACCACCGGTGCCCTGGAGGAGGCGATCGTGGTGACCACACTGGCTGGGCTGTGGCCTGTAGTCCCACACCTTCGTCCACCTCAAGGCTAAGCCCTGGGCTGTACATACGTGATGGGTGGGCCATGGATGGCCGTCATGGCTGGCACGAATGTGCGGTACAGGGAATGGTTGAAGACAGGCGAGCGGATGTTGGCCAGGACGGCATCCAGGAGCGGCTGGCACAAGTACTGCTGCTTGGTTGGTGGTACCGGGGGTGGTGGGGGTGTGGGCTGGTACAGGATGGGTGGGGTCAGCAGCCTCCTCTCTGGAAGGCTCTCCTGAGCCCAAGGCCCTCATCCTTACTTACAGCCAGACTTCCCGAGGCTCCCTACCACCTCCAACCCCTGCAGACAAAGATGGCCAATCCTGGACAAAGTCTCCCCGATCCCCTCCCACCAGGGCCTGGCCTATAGCTTGGCAACTTAAAGGAAAACCCACAGCTTGGGGGTTGGAGGAAGCACCCACAAGCCACAGCTGGAGGGCAATTTCTCCCATCTCCCCACCACCCACAGCAGACCTACCTGGAAGAAAGCTCGACGCAGGGTGCCCAGCTGAGCGGTGAGCCCCCTGCCCACCCTGGACAGTGAGGGCAGCTCTTAGCCTGTTCTGAGTCCCTGTTGGGTGAACCCTGACATTCCCTGCTGCCTTCAGAACCTCCCCAAACCACAACACCCCACTCACCACTGCCATGTCATTCTTGAGTTTCTCCAGGGCGATCTCACACTTCTGCAGAGTTTTCAGGGGGCACCTGCGGGGAGAGAGTACGAGGCTGACCCTCTGTGCTAGAGGATGGGGGACTGGCAGCTCTCATGTGCTAATCCAACCACACCCATCTGACCTCCCCGGACAGTGGGGCCGGGAGCCTTGGCTGCTGGAACCGTCCACAGGAATCCAGAGCCTCAGGCCTGGTGGTCCCACTCCGGGAGATGCTCAGTCCTGATCAGCAGAACAAGGCATAGGTAGGTAGGCAAAAGGCCCAAATGAGGGCTCAAGCCAAGAAGGACTGGTGGGCCATCAAACTCTAATGGCCAGTCCCACAGTATCTAGCACTCTGTCCAGACAAGCAAACCAGGAAGGAGACACAGTCTGAGGCAAGGGAAGTAACGTGAAGGCCAGTCCGCACGCAGTTCTGTGGCGCTGGCCCAGCTCTGGCACTGTGTCGAGAACCCGGCACTCCACCGCCTCCCGGTGCTTCTTAAGGCTCTGTCTTATGAGGGCCCCAGAAGTTGACGCTAGAGTTGGGCTGTGAGCTGGGCTGGCCCACAGCTGGCAAAGGTGGGGGTAGGGGCTTAGAGCCTCAGCAGACACAACTAAGTGGAGCCCCAGGCCCTTCTTTATACTCTGCATTGTCCTAGTCTGGCCAAGTTGCAGCTTGAGCCCCCCATGAGCTGTGGGTACAGCACCGCCCCCCCACCGCCAGGGCCCGAGGACATGCTCACCTCTTGGAGGGGTCAGTCAGGATGTCCAGAAGGCTCTTCATCTTACTCAGGTCCTTTTTTCTGTCTGGAACAGAAGAGGGGATGCTAAGACACAGCCTGGGAGTCTGCCGCTTCCGCCCCAACCCCCGTGCAGGCCCCACCCTCACCTTCATTCTTGTCGATCTTGTTGATCATGCGGCGCAGGGGCTCGATGTACTTGGACAGCTGCTTCAGCTTGTCCAAGTACTGCTGCTCCTCGGCCTGGCTGGAGCCCGCTGGGCTCATGACTGAGCTGGGGTTTACTGCAGGACAGAGGCTGGTGAGCCCAGCCAGTCCACAAGGCCGAGATCTCTGCAAACCCTCAAGGTGGGGTGCTCGGGTTTGCTCACCCCTTTCAAGCGAGGAGGGTGAAGTGTTTGCCCTCAGCATCTCAACTCCCAGGGCAAATGTGGGTGACACCATAGGCCCTGGGTCTCAGGCTATGCCCATCCCAACCCGACTTACCAGGGGTGTTTAAAGGCCCCGGGGAGGGGACACTGAAGTTCTGCGGGGTGCGCGCTGTCACTGGACTCTGGGAGGGCTGTGGTGAGGGGCTGGGCAGGAAGCTACTGGGGGATGGGGCAGGGCCGGAGCTGCAGCAAAGGCAAAAGGAGCGTGTCTGTGAGCTGTGGGCACCAGCAGGGCCCTCCCTGTGAGCCCGGCAGGGAGGGGCGCCTCGGCCAGGCCTACCTGACGTTGGAGTTGGGCTGTGAGCTGGGTTGGCCGGGCTGCGGGGACGGCTGTGGGGGAGGGGGCATCGACTGCGGGGTCTGCACCTGCTGGCCCGGTGACGGCGAGGACAGCATGGTGAGGCTGTTCTGGCTGACCTGGAAGTGGAGGGGGCTCAGCCTGCTCGCCTACCACACACTCTCACTCCCACTATCCCCTTGTTCCCACCCGCTCAGATTTTAGGGACCCCATGTGGCCGCATGCACAGCCCCGTCTCTCTCTCACAGCCGTATTTCTGTGATGCCCTGCTTCTCAAATACTAATACAGGCACGTGCTCCACCTCTCAGGTACACATACAGTGACCAAGACCTGGCTGGGTAGTCCTTGCTCCATGGCAGGAGACCCATGAAGAACTGGGCCTTCTGCGCTGAGACAAGGATTCCCATGTGCCTGCCTCTCCATGTGGGAGACTGTGGAGTGGGAGGCCAGGGAAGGCTGTTGCCTTGGAGGTGAGTGCTCCTCTGTAAACCCTGCTCTGTGATGGGTGAGATCATCCTTCACTTAATGGGAGCAAAGTGGCCCAGGGCAGCCCTCACCAGCATGCCTCACCTGGGGCTCTGGGTCTGGACCCGCAGGTCCCAGTGTCATGTGAGTAGCTCAGCATCATTCTCAGAAGCTGCTGCCTTGTTTGCAGAGCCAGGGCTCACCCTATTCCCTGCAGTCCTCACTGAGGAGACACAACAGAGTCAACTACACGCTGTCTTCACTAGGGAAATGCCTATTCCCCTGTGACCTCCACAGGCTGAAACCACACGCCCTAGGACTCTGGGACAAGGATGTGTGAAGCAACCACTTTCTATGGCGAAGCTCAGGATGGCAGTTCCAGGTGGTGAGGACAGCTATGGGGTGACGCCTGCCTGCCAGCCCTGGGTAACTAGCCTCTCCTGGAATAAGCCCCAAAGACAGCTGCTTCGCCCAGTACTGACTGATGGTGGCATAAAGGCCTGGTCTCTCCACACATCGGGATCACCCCAAAGGCCCTGCCAGCCTGAGCACTCCCAAAGGTTGGCAGTGACTTATCCCATAGCCTAGACAACCTTCTTGCCCTCCTGGCACCACCTCAGAGCCTGCTTTCCATAGCCCAGCCCACACCCCACCTCCTGCACCATTCAGTTCCATAGACCAACTGCCCTCTCCCACACACTCATCCACCATGGCGTTGGGAGTGCTGGGTTAGGATCACTTGGAGTGGGTCACTGGATTCCAGTTCTCTTGTCAGGGAGCAGGAAGAAACGTCTGAAAGAGCCCAGATCCACCAGGAAAACAGGATGCCACCTTCCCTATCCACGCACCCACTAGGCAGGCAGGGGCAGGCACGGGCCTGAACAAGCTCCAGGAACGAATGGCCTTCTTCTCCTGTTCTCTGGCTTCCTCCCCATCCCACCGAGTGTGTGGGATGGAGCTGCAGGGGCAACAGAGGCCACATCCCGGCACTTGCAACATGGCTGGGTCAGAGAGGCGCCAGCTCAAGCCAGAAGTGGAGGGGCCAGAGGGAGGGAGCTGGAGGGGAGCAACATGGTTCCGCGTGTTTCATGTTGACTTCAGCAGGGGCACAAACAGGGTCTGGAGCAGCTTAGCTTCTCCCCCTCCCCTCACCCCCCTGTGTAGGACTCACCCTCACTGCCCTGGATGCACTGAGTCCTGGGCCCCATGACCCCTGCACTAGAACATATGCACTGGAAGCTACTCAGGTGCCAACAAACTCCCAGGACTAGGAAGGTGAACAGGCCTCAGAAAAGTCCATTCAGAGAACCACACGTGGTGCCAAGGAGGAGAGGCAAAGGCCTGAGGGCCCTACCCAAGGTCTGGCACCCTCCCTGTAAAGGCCGCTCCCCACCTGCCCCGAGCCCCAACCTTTCCCTGACTCCAACCTGCTGCCACTCGCTGCCCTACAGTCCCTGGAACTGCATCTTGCCTCACCCTCTTCCTGCCCCAGGTCAATCCCTTTCACCTGGCCTCTCTGTGACCACCTGTCCCCCCCGCCCCATGCGCCCCACCTGCCCCCAGAGTGCTTCAGCCTCTGTCTAAGCAGCTGTCCCTGCAAAGATGTTTGGCTTTTGTCTGTTGCCTAAAGCTAGTGCTTCTCTGAAGGGGAATGAGGCACCTGCAGCAGAAAGGCCACTTCACAGTCCACATTCCACCTAAATGTCTGACACTGTACAGAATGGGGCAAAAGTAGGTTTACAATTGTGAGTACACAAAACAGTTTATTCTTCTATTATTATTTACTGTATTATTTTCCCTATGAACTGTCAACCTACTTTTGCTCTGCCCTGTATTTTAAGAGGCACCCTCAAGCATTCAGACACGGGGAAATAGGGCGCACTTTGCTCGCGTCCTCTGCTTTTGGGTTCCATGGAGCCACTGACATACACAGCTCCCCGAGGCACCAGACCGAGGATCTAAGACACGGTGAAGAACAGCCTGTCTGAGCTGGGTGCGTGAGCTCAGTGCGCTGCCTCTTCCCCAAGCCCCCCTCTCATGTCCAGCCCTGGGATCTGGCTCCTCTGGCCCCTGTAGTCAACACTCTTAAGGCTGCTAAGGGAAACCCTTTGGCCTCCGACATTCGATTTCTGCATCTGACAGCTCCTCTGGAAAAACGCACAACTCCTGCTGGCAGCAAACATTGGCCCTCAGAGGCCTTCAGGACGCCTCTCCGGCCTCAGTGCTGGGAGGCCCCTGAATCCCGAGTCACCGATAACACACCTGAGACGGGAAGCAGCCACCCAAAGGCCCATGTCAAGAAAGAACTGGCCTAGTGGGGCAGCTAACAAGACAGTAAGCCCTGGTCCTCAGGTTCATGCCGGGTCTCATTGGCCTCTAGGACAGAAGAGAGCAGCTGTGCTGCCTCAGTTCTGTGCCAGGCTCATCAGGGGAGAACTGCATTCCAGCTCTGACTCTTTCTCTCTGGCACACTCTGCCACAAACATGGGCATGTCTATCACAGCTACTGGCAAAGCCATAGAATGCTGCCACCCCTCACCTGCACATCGCTCACCGGAAGTGAAAGCTCAGGTGGAAGTGACCTACTCAAGGTCACATGTCTAGGAGGGGAGCCCAAGCACTTCAGTGCCATCTGCTTCCTAGGAGAAGCAAGGACAAGTGGAAAAGGGGCCTGTAGAAGCAGGATGGAAGGCCGGGGGGATGCACAGAGCAGGCAAAGAGCAAGCAACCAGAGGCGGAAGGGCGGCGGGGCCGGAGGGCATCAAGGTGAGTCTGGGGAGCCTTGTGCTGCAAAGAAACCTCAGGGGAGGCTGGCAGCACCATGCACTCCAGCCTTCTCAGAACCACTGCATCCACCGGTCATGCCTGGAACTGCCCCGCGTTACTAGTCTCCTGCACGTGATGTGTCCCCAGAGCCACTCTCTAGAGCAAAGTGAGTCCCACTGTGGAGCCACCTGCTTACACCCACCAAGGGAGTGCTGGAACAGGAACCCATGCCACCCCTGACTCCCATGGTGGGGGCACTGTGTCCTCCATGTATCTGGCACAGACTTCTGCTTGGCTACGGCCATCCATACCCCTGAAGCATCCGCACCATAACATGAAGGTGCGGCCAGGGGACAGGTTGGAGGAGAGGCAGAGACGCTGGAGCCTCGGCTCAAGAAAGACTGATGAAAGATCTGACATTCTAATCTGCCTGTTTTTTTGAACCCACTTTGTTGCCAAAAGTAAACAAAACCAGACAGGCACTCTGAGTGCTGAAGCACATCCTGCTGTGGGCTATTTGCAGGTGGCTAGGGGTAGACAGCAGCCACATGCCATGCCATATGGACATGTCAAGATCTGGAGGTGTCAGCTGCTGAGAGCTGGGTGAGACCTCTGTTAGGATAGCAGGGTGGCTTCACAATACATTTTTTAAAAATACCGTATATATATTTTTTATTGATTTCAGAGCGGAATGGAGAGGGAGAGAGAGAGATAGAAACATCAATGATGAGAGTCATTGATAGGTTGCCTCCTGCATGTCCCACACTGGGGACTGAGCCAGCAACCTGGGCATGTGCCCTGACCAGGAATTGAACCCTGACCTCCCAGTTCATAGGTTGACACTCAACCACTGAGCCATGCCAGCTGGGCTCCTCACTATATTTTTAAAAAGTTGATTTGAGAGAGAGAGGAAGAGAGGGAAGGAGGGAAGGAGGGAGAGAGAGAAACAGAGAAACATTGATTGGTTGCCTCACCCTGACCAGGGGATCAAACCCACAACCTAGGTAAGTTCCTGACCAGAAATTGAACCTGCGACCCTTTGGTGCACCAGACAACATTCAACTGACTGAGTCAACCGACCAGTGCTTAATGATATATTTTGGAATAAGCTATCTTTTTTTAGAAGAGACTGGATTAGAAATACACCAATTCTGGAACCATGGCCAAGTGAATGCCCAAGGTGCCCCTGGCCCTGTGTGTGTGTGTGTGTGGCGGGGCGGAGGATAATGGGTTCAAATGCTGGAAATATCAGAGAAAGGCCAGGGCCACTACCTGCTAGGACTATAGATACATCTCCCTGACAACAGAAAATGAATACTGACGTTTTGGCAAATCTGAGGTTTAACAGCAAGCCCATTCAAATGGGAAGAAAGTCCCGTAAGATAACCTCCAATTTATTCTCAGAATCTTAAAATGGTGCCTGGCCCATGGAATGCATGTGACTATTTGTTAAACAAACTGACCACAGAAGAATTCCAACTTTCTTACCATGTTAAGGACCAGAAATTCGAGTCCCTGAAAACATGTAATGTACACAGAAGTCTTTACCTAGAGAGAGGGTGTGTGGTAAATTCTATGCCCCACACAGCACACTCTACGGCAGCATGGTCTGACGACTTTTTGCTTCCATGGCCTGACTTGTCTGATGATCTGTGGTGTCCACGATGACAGTCACTGACTTCCCCATGGGGCGACTGGGCACTTGAAATGTAATTAAATTTCAACTGCCTGTAACTTGAGTCAATTTTTAGTTTTAATTTTAATTAGTTTAAATGTAAATATGGCTAATAGCTATATAGCATTCAACAGCACAACCCCAGAAAGCCTAACTACTTGCTTAGCTTCTGTTTTATTTTACCATGAAAATGACAATAGCATAACTATCCAAGACACTAACTTAGAAACAATGCTTTTATTGCTTTTAGACAGAAAGGAAGGAAGCGGGAAAGGGAAACATTAATCAGCTACCTCCTGCATGCCCTCTACTAGGGAGCCCGAAACCAGGAATCGAACTGGTGACCTCTCAGTGCATGAAATGAGCCACAACAGGGCTAACATACTAACATTTTTCTTTTTTTAAATCTATTTTTATTGATTTCAGAAAGGAAGGGAGAGGGAGAGATAACGAAACATCAAGGATGAGAGAGAATCATTGATTGGCTGCCTCCTACATGCCCCCCACTAGGGATTGAGCCTGTAACCTGGGCATGTGCCCTGACTGGAAATTGAACCACGATCTCCTGGTTCACAGGTTGACGCCCAACCACTGAGCAACACTGGCTGGGCAGCACTAACATTTAAAAAATATTTATTTTTACTGATTTCAGAGAGGAAAGGAGAGGGGGAGAAAGAAACATCAATGAGAAGAGAGAATTAATGATTGCTGCCTTCTGCACGCCCCCTAATAGGCAATCGAGCCCGCAATCCAGGCATGGCCCTTGACTGGAATCAAACCTGGGACCCTTCAGTCCACAGGCCAACACTCTATCCACTGAGCCAAACCAGCTAGGGCAACACTAACATTTTAAAAAGATATTTTACTCCCACATTCTCTAGAAAATGAAAACATTAGAACTATCCAAAATATTAAAATAAAAATAAGCCCAGATATTTACTCACATCCCCTCAAGAAACAAGCCGGGTTTGGCCTCATGTAAGCTTGGTTAGGTACTCTGAGAGCCACTGTGAAGGAAGTCACAGAGATTACAGTGTGTCTCACAAAGGCGCTCAGAGGACCCCAAGCTTCCCAGGAGCCCTGGGCACCGCCCCGTAAATACCTGTGCTGAGGGCTCTCTGCCCAAAGGGATGGAGCTTGACTGGACGGCAGACACAGCGGTGGTGGGCGGGAACCGGGCTCTTACTTGCATCCCGCCTTGGGCCAAGGCTTCGGCGATCATCTTGAGGACAGAGGGACAACAGACAAGGTGATCGCAACAAAGAAACTCAGTGCAGGGGCAGGTGGAGAGGGGTGTGCAGCCTCCATGACAAATAGCTCCATGACAAGGGTGAGGGGCCTTCAGGGACGAGGGGCAGTCCGGCCTACATGTTCAAGCCCACAGCATGGAGGCCCATGGAGCATCAGAAATCTAGAGGAGCCGCCAAGAACGCTGCCTCCATTCTTTCTATTCTGTTGGATGCACTCCTTCCACAAGCCTCTGATCTGCTGATGCGCCCACAGAGCCTTCAAGGCCAGACCTCCATGGTCAAAGGGTGTTTTTAGGAGCCTGAGCTCCTGGGACAGACTCTGAGAGAATACACTCCACCAAAGCTGGTTAGAAGTCAGCTGTTATTAAAATGGAGGAAGAGGACAGGTAAACCAGCTCACCTTTCCTTCCCAATAGGATACCACCTTATGCAACCACCTCTGAGGGCCTGTACTCAAAACTGTCCTCCTCTCCTCCAGGCGGTTAAGTTTCTACCTGGGAACCAGTTTATCACTAAAACCAGGGAGAGGTAGGCAAGGGAAGCCTGGGCCTTCGCTTAAAGCCTCGAGCTCGTGAGGAGGTATGCCTCCCCCAAGGAATGGGTCTGGTCTGCCCTTAACCATACAAGATGATTTCAAATTCCAGAATTCCAGCATGTCCTGGGACCACTCTCCTTATCAACTTATACTTCTGAGAACATCAGGGCAGCACCGTCGTAGGTGAAAGCTTGGAACCAGTGGTCTCCTGAGGCCGGGTCACTCACTCTGGGCTCGGAGTTGGGGATGGAGAAGAGGCCTGTATGCACTCCCAACTTGTCAGGTGAAACCAAGCTATAACAACTCAGCCCCTCCAAAAGGAAGAGGGATGATCCATGGGAAAACAAAACACCCGTCCCACGAGGGTGTGAGCCAGTCCATGAGACTGAAGCGAGGCGACACTGATGGTGATTCAGTCCATGCGGCGAGGTGGGGCCAGGACAGAGCTCAAAAGCAGGGGAAAGGGCTGAGGGGAGATTTCTGGCAACACAGCTGAGTTCCACACTCACATTCATGGGTCACGTGCAGCAGGCGCCGCAAGCTGGGAGGGGCACGAACAGTAGCAGATTCCAACCTGGATGCTCCAATAGTGATGGGAATGGGGCAGCCCTCACACAGGGCTGGGAGAAGACATTTCTGCAGCCGCCCCAACAAAAGCACTCCCTGGGGGTGGGGGGCGAGGAAGGCATTGTGGAGTCTGCCAAACAGGAGCGTGGTCCTGAAGAGCCCACCACTCACCACCCAGTTTAGACACAAAGTGGGATGTCGAGGAGGGTGGGAGGACAGGGAGCCTCGGGGAAACAACTCTCACCCGAAGGCCTACTCCCCAAGCCCAAAAGCAGCTGTCTCCTGGGTTCGGCTCTTAGCCCATGGGCAGATGGGGGTAATAGCAAACAGGGTCCATTTACAATCACCAGTGCGTTGCACATCAGGGCCAGTGGCCACTAAAAAGTGATCTTGCCAGAGGGAGAAAGATCTGGAAGTAAGTCAGGTGGTACAAGAGAGCTGCAAATTTTTTCCATGAAGAAACAAAAGTAATAAGAAATGAATGCTTAAATCTAATTTGCAGCTGACTGGTTTTCTTGTAACTGAGAAATCCTGGGAGGCAAAGTTCATTTTCTTTTAACCAAAGATTCTAATAAAAACACAGCAATAGTGTTTACTAGATCAGATGACCCAGGCAGCAAACACCCAGCAACTCATTCTCCCATTCTGTTGAGTCACTACATTTCTTTAGATCCACCCTGAAAGGAATTCAAGCTCCATCCTCAAGGCTGTGGGCTGCGGGCCTGGCTCCTCCATGGTCGTTAGGCAGGAGGGCCTGGAAGGAGGACAGGGCGGCATATCAGGGAAGTATCTTATTTTTTTTTTTTTTAATCTTCACCCAAGGATATTTTTCCATTGATTTTTAGAGAGAGTGGAAGAGAAGGGGAGAGACAGAGAGAAACATCAATGTGAGAGACACATCAATTGGATGCCTCCCGCACCTGTCCTGATCGGGGTCAGGGATCAAGCCTGCAAACCAGGCATGTGCCCTTCACCAGAATCAAACCTGGGACCCTTCAATCCAGGCCGATGTCCTATTCACTGAGAAAAACTGGCTGGGAAAGGGAAGTATTTCTGATGATAATTATAACTTGAAAGTTATAATTAAGACTGTTGAACTCAGAGAGAAGGCAGGGGAGGGGTGAGTGGGAATGAACTTGTATGCATATAAGCATAACCCGTGGACACAGACAATGGGGTGGTGAGGGCCTGGGGGAGGGCAGGAGGGGCTGAAAGAGTTTAATGAGGGGAAAAGGAGGACCTATGTAATACTTTCAACAAAGATTTTTTTAAAGTTATAATTAAGTTTCCATATACCAAAAAATAGAATGTTGAAAGAGAAAAACATAGGGACTGTTTAGAAATGGAGACACATTCTGTTCTGATTTTACCTGCAGTCACAGATAACATTTATGAAACAAACAGAAGTTAGTGCAGCTAAGTCCCACTGTAGTGACAATGACATCAACTTTCTCATTTACACAAACAACATTAGTTACAAGAACCAAGCATATACATAACAGGGCACACCAGTTTTCGTAGTACACCACACACCAAACTCAGGGTTGAGCCCTGGCCACTCATCAGGTCAAGGCACCTTTCTCTGTGCTGAGGGGCAGAGTTGAGAGACAAGGCATGGAGGGCTACCAGCTCAAGCCCAGTCTCAGCAGTTCACATGTGTAAAGCTGCAACATGTGGTCACCATGTCCTGATGTCAAATGCGTGGGCACCACATAGGAGTACTAGTTTGCATCTTTAAACTCCTAGTAGACGACTGGCTGATCCAATTCAGAGGCACCAAAATGACGCAGGGACTCAATCTGGGAAGCATCAGGAAACCATCTAAAACCCAGCCATGCATTAGACATGCATCTCTGGTAATAGCAAAAAACTGAAAATAATCTCAGGATCCAAGAACAGGACATAAATTAAGGACAGCAGGATATATTCCTAAAAGGAACACTACCTACAGGATAATGTTGACCGAGACATTTTAATTATAATATGTTTTACTTCTACTGTAATGTAACAGCCATACACAAAATCCTATGTATATCCTATGGTCTCCACTACGTGAGAACTGGAAAGAAAAGATATCAAACTGTTTCTTCTAGTCTGAAATGTTTCCCTTATTTATAGTTCTCTTAGCTACCCACCCCACATTCTACAGTCACCACATATATTTAAAAGTTTTAGGGTCCAAGCATCTCTAGCCTTGTCTTGTCCAGGTTGCAAAGGAAGGCTGTCGAATACAGAGATTCTCCCAGGAAGGCTTGTCCACCCTGGGGACGCCGCTGCTAATAGAATGTAGGGGAGCCAGCCAACCGGGCTCCACAACACTGCACTGCCTGCCAGGAGCCCCGAGGTGAACCAGCAGATCAGCGGCAGAGGACGGCCCGCCAAGGTTCTGCATATGGGCTGAGGCCCGGCACACACAGGCGCTTGCACACCTGGACTTCAGGGACGCTTCCTGTGCCGCCAGCACCCAGGATCCCACCTCGGGCCACACAGTGCAGGGTGAGGCCTCTCACCCACTCTAACCGAGCTGGTCTGTGACACGCAGGAATGAGGAGGACATTGCTCCTAAAAGAAAACCTGAAGGCTCATTCTTTATAAACCCAAACCCACCCATCAATACTCTAGTACTTCATCCACCCCAATTACAAGTCCCCCTCCTAAAAAGAAGAGGCCCCATCCCCTCTGAGCATTGCCTGCCAGCAGCCTTGAGCCTCCACCAGGAGGGAAAGGTCACAAATCAAGGTTACTCTAGAGGGCCTGAGCCCACAGCCGAGCCCACAGCCACACTCCTGAGCTGGCTGGACTGGGACCTCCAGCAAAAGCAAAGGGCAGAGTAACTGCTGGGAAAAGCAGGCTCATGCAGGGTACTGAGCACAAACAACCGTGCCTGCTTCGGGAAGGTGGTGAGGTGCCAGGGAAGCGACAGGGAGTACACTTCCTTGAGCGAGAGGCCTAGGAATAAACCCTCAGGATGGGGCCAGACCTCGGTCGGAAGACATCAACTTTTCTATGGCAGCTCATTCCCAAACATTGTTAAATGCAATGGAGAGGGAAGTTCTGCTTCAAGATGGCCCAGTGCAAGGTAAAAAATGCCAAGCTTCTCACTCTCCTATTTGATTGGACCCAAGAACCAGAAGTTTCTATTAAGAATAGTCCTGGGACAGAGGACGGAGGGTCACTCTGTGACAAGGGAGGTGGCTTCTGCGGACTGGGTGGGCCATGGCTCTGACCATGCATCACCTCCTTCTCTGCATGAGACACCAAGAAGAGGGAGCCTGAGGACAAGCACAGGACACACAGCACTGGCAGCAGAGATGGACTCCAACTTTGTCACACAGGGCAGCCAGCCCCCGTCCCTGCTACAGACATGAAATCCATTGTGTATTTCACACAAGACCATGTGTGGGCACGCTGGTGACGTGGGGAACTCTGGGCCCAGGTCACTTGGTGCAGTGACCCCAGAGGCTGCTAGGCTGGCTCAACTGCATCGAAACACTGCTGGTTCCTCCCTTCGGCTCACTTTTCCTCAGGCAGCTTCCCACAACTCCAGCCACGCAGCTGGGACCAGCAAGAATTGTTTCTGAGCCTCCCTCAGTGAAATGTCACCTGATAACTAAAGGAGCACACCACATCCCAAAAGTGCTCAGCCTGTGGCCCTGTGCACTCACGGGTAAGGAGCGGGCAGGAGTGCAGTGTGGACCGGGTGACTACAGGCTCACCACATCAACTAGTATATCTGCTCCAACGAAAGCCAACACTCTTCTGAGCTGGACTATTGTTCTCTTACCACGGGGTAGAGACAGGAAGAACCGAGGCCCCAGACTGGATGTCTCCCCATCTCAGCACCAGCACGAGGGTAAGGGAGGGTGTCCATGGAGAAGTCACAGGGCCAAGCTCCAACCCACAGAAACCAACAAGAATCTGGTCTCTACTACGAAAAGGCAGGGCAAGGCCTCCTCCAACCATCAATATCCAATACCCAGAGGGTGAATGTGGTGGGCCTCCGCCACACTTCCCAGATAGGAGTAAGCCTCAGAAGTCAGCCTGGCAGGGACCTCGGCACAAGCCTGCGCTGTCGGCTGGAGGCAGATGCCACCTTTCCCACGCTCTTTCTACTGTCCACCCCCTGCTAGCTCCGTACTCAGAGTTGAGGCAAGTATGAGACTACAACACTCCCCTCTTCACTGAGTGGTCTCAGAAGGAAAGAGGTAAGAAAAAGGACATCAGAGGAGAGGTGGGAATGACATGTGCACTATGCAGCTGGGGGACCCAGATATAATCAAGCAGAACTGGCTATCTCATGACTCCAGGGACCGGCTCCAGGAAAGCCATCATCTTACAAAGTGCCAGGGAAGAGAAGACCCGTGCTTTACCGACCTGGCCCTGATCCAACCAGGACCCTCGCCACAGAGCACTGGAAATCCAGCTCCATTCACAAATGGACATGCACCTGCTAACTACAGAAGCCCTTGGCTCTGATGGCCCTCACCTGGACTCCAGAACCCACTATCTGGGGGGCCTGAGCTGTCGGCGCTGTCTGCTGCTGCACCGGTGGCTGCACCTGGGGCTGCTGCACCACCATCGGAGCTCGGACCTGGGGGAGGAAGGGAGAATTCGATTTGGAGCCACGGAGAGCAGAGCACCCACTACTTCTGGGGGAGCTTTGAAGTTCGAAGCTTTTCATGAGGAGGAGGATGGGATCGTATGTCTTCACTGGTCATTATGTCACCTTAATGACTGTTCCTTATCCTTTAGCTCATGAGCAATGTCCCACACCAGCCTGTCTTTGAGTTGCACAGTGGAATCCCACTTCCCCTAACTCTGGTGAGAAGTACAGCTTTCCTACTAAGATGTCATCACCATCTATCGCTGCAAACAAAGCAATGGCTCCAACCGCACAGGCCAGCCTTCTCAACCTCGGGCCCAAGCACACTGACAGTCTATAAGAGTCCCACTCAGAGCCCTGATGCCTCAAAAGAAACCAGAGTGGCCGGCCAGCCAGCAGAAGGATGGCTCCCAGGTGACAGATCTACTAATACCTGCTCCTCCCAACTATCCCCAGCCTTCCAGCCTGCCCGAGCCTTCTGTGCACTTGCCACTCAGTTCAGGCATGGCCTATCCTTACTCCATTCAATGAGCCACACATAGAAAAGGCCATGAAAACCAAGGCAACGAGCTAAAAAACTCCACACATAAAAATGGCCCTTTGATGTAGTTACTCCTAACTTGGTGACAATATTCTGTCCTCTGTGTAAACGTCACTGACTGGATTTGCTTTGTACAGCGATGCATAATAAGACTGAAAGTAACATTTTATATTAAGACCCTCCTCAAAAATATGGTGATGACAGGGATCTCTGATCAGAAACTCTGCGCAAGTAGCAAACCACATGGATGCTTAATGGAGGTGGCATGTCCTTCCCACAGTGAGAATGCACATGCTGTCACCTATCTAATCATCAACAATCCTAAAATCATCCACAATTTTAAAATGGCATGGCCACCACCAAAATCAGCCATGCTGCTTGGAAGACAAACTGTTACTCCTGCGCAGGCACCCCCAGAGCAGGGTGCAACAGCTCTTGGAATGCACACTCCTCGCTGAGCCAGACGTGAAGGCCAACATGGGAAAAGGCTGGAAGAGAGGGCATGCCGTCTATTGCCAAAGAGCTCCAGAAACTGCTAATGGCCACGAGCTTCATGTGATACCAGCGAAGAGCCACGGCCTACCACAAGTCATGGGGTACTCACAAGCTTCAGTGGAGGTTGGGGGTATAGCATCTGTCCAGGGAGGGCCGGCGCCTGCGACACCAAAGGCTGGGTCTGTGACTGTGGCGGGAGCTGTGATGGTTGGTTCTGAGCCACTGGTGGTTGCTGAGGCTGGGGCTGTGGCTGGTGGTGCTGTGGGTGATGCATCTGCTGCAGCTGCTGGGGCAGGGCCTGGGAGGGAGGAGCCTGTGGCTGCTGCATTGGTGGCTGCTGCATTGGTGGCTGGGCCTGCAAAGCCTGCTGCTGCTGCTGCAGCTGCAACTGTGCCATCCTCTGCAGCTGCTGCTGCTGCTGTATCTAGGGGCAGAACAAGTAGCACTCCGTCACCCCATCGGCCTCTGGTCCCTGTGCCATCCTTGCCCCAGGAAGCCTGCCTGGGCTGTCCTCACAACAGGGCAGAGGGAGCACTTCCCACAGAGGACACTGAGGAAACACCGGGAGTGCACTTGTGCTCTGGCCATCAGACGCTGGCTGGTCCACCCCTAGACCTAAGAGGATGCAAGATTCAAGGGAAATATTAGGAGAGTTTAGTAAGAGTAACATATGGGTGCAGCCCTCTGGAGGCTGGGATAAATGCTCAGGTGACTCAAATCTTCAAGGTCCCTACACTGGTCAACAGTACAAGCCTCATGAAGATGGCCAATGTCTGATTTTCAGAATGAAGATGAAAGATGGGACTGAAGATTCGCTGTCAGTTTTGCTCTAGAGGGTGGCCACTGGGAAAAGGAATCAGCAAGCCAAGGCCTGGAGGAGGTAGAAAAGTGGAGGTCCCCTCAGGGAGTCCCTCCTTCAGCCAAGAGCAGACCTAACAATAGATGCTTAACACGTCTGATGCTGAGTAAACCATGGGGGGGGGGGCTGTTTTCTTAGGAGCAGGGCTTCCAGTGTGACATTGCCATGACCCTGTAGAACACCAGATGTAGGTCGATTAGTGCTGCGTTCAGACACCAAACAAGCCCATGTGATGGCTCAAGCACTCATGCGTCTTGGAGAGTTCATCTCACTTCTTGATTCAGTTAACTCTTACATGAATTGCTTATACCCATAGCCTTCACTGAGTCAGTCCCCAGCACATAGTAGGTCTGCAGCTAGACACCCAAGTCTGGCAGAGACGCCAGTCTTGTGAGATCAGATTACCTCCTAGCAAGTCAGGGCCTATTTTTCCTCCATGTTCTAGGTGGGAAGCCCATGAAGAAGGAAGCTGAGGCACCAGGTGTCAGGAGGATCCACTGCTGGCTCTGAGTCACTACACCCATCAGAATGGCTGGTGTGTGTCCAGAGCTCCAGTAACACAGGAGGGAGGCCAAGTACGGGAACAAGAGCACCTGGTACCTGTTGCTGGTTTTGATGATGCAATTTAAGCAGGTGCTGCTGTTGCTGCTGCTGCTGCTGGAGCTGCTGCTGCTGCTGCTGCACCACTGCCTGGAACTGCTGCTGCATGGCATTCTGCTGAGCCTGGAACTGCTGCTGCTGCTGCTGCTGCAATGCAGCCTGCTGCTGCTGGAACTGCTGCTGCTGCTGCTGCTGCTGCTGCAACGCCACCTGCTGGAGCTGCAGCTGGGCTGGAGACAGACCTGGAATCAGGCCCAGCTGTACAAGGCAAGCAGAGCCCACTGCCCAGTGCTGTGCAGACAGGGAGGGTGGTAAAACCACCTGCTGCCCCACCTGCTGCGGGGATTGAACAGATGTGATGGGAGCAACATCTGTGTGAATTATGAAACTTACTATTATGAATTGCTCTATAATAATAAAGAAAAAGGAAAAGGGCTAAATCTTTTGGACAGCCAAGCAGCCCAGCCTCCGGTGACCACTAATCTACTTTCTGTCTTTATGGCTTTGCCTATTCTGGACATTTCAAGTTAATGGAATCTCACAATATGTGGTCTTTTCTGATGGGCTTCTTTCGTTAGCATAATATTTACAAGGTTCACCTATGCTGCAGCACATATCAGTATTTCATTTCTTTTTATTACCAAACAGGATTCCACTATACCAGTGGTTCCCAACATGGGGACAGGGGGGCAATTTGATATTTAAGGGGGGTAATTCAAGAATGAATTATTAACAGTGAATTTTTTTGCATTTCTTATGGTTCTAAGGGCCTCGTATACAGTATATAAATATACATTGTGACATATTTATGCATTTCAGTTCTCTACTATGCTTTGAAACTTTACTTGCTATTTTTTCATATCACTTCATATTATTATTTTTAAAAGATTTTTATTGATTTCAGAGAGGGAAAGGGAAAGAGAGACAGAAACATCAATGGTGAGAAAGAATCATGGGTCGGCTGCCTCCTGCACACCCCACACTGGGGATTGAGCCCACAACCCGGGCATGTGCCCCAAACGGGAATCAAACGGTGACCTCCTAGTTCATAGGTCAATGCTGAACCACTGCGCCATGGTGGCCAGGCTTACTATTATCCTATATAATAAAAGGCTAATATGCAAATTGTCCCCTCAACTGGGAGTTCAACCATAAATTCGATCAGTGGGCCGACCACCTGTGGCCTCTCCCCTGGCCAGCCCCGCCGCCGACTGGCCCCCCTGGAGCCAGCCTGCCAACCACCCACAGCTCCTCCCCCTGGCTGGCTGAATAGGGGCAGGCTCGCCAAACCCCACTTGTGCATGAATTCATGCACTGGGCTTCTAGTTTTTTAACCATTTCTTTATTTTATTTTATTTTATTTTTATTTATTTATTTTTTTTACCATTTCTTAGGGATTTCTTCCTCAGTACTTCAACTTTCACTCTTTTATTTTTCTCTTTCATGGATGTTGTGTTCTTTGGGAGCTTGTTTAGACCAAGTCAATGGCCTTTTAGGCTTCCTACTCATGAATAGAGTTCACTTTCTGAATAAGAATTATATGTCCAGGGGATGTAGGCATCAGTATTTTAGAGATGCTTAGGTGGGGCATGGCCAAAAAAAGACTGGAAACCACTTCACTATACGAATTTTCCACATTTGGTTTATCCATTCATCAGCTATGGACATTTGGGTTGTTTCCACTTTTGGGCTATTAATAACTGATATAAGCAATCATTTATAAAATATTCTATGGAGCAATTTCTTTTGGAGTAATGAAAAGGTTCTAAAATTGATTGGAGTGATGGTTGCACAACTCTCTCAATATACTAAAAACTACCAAAAGTTTCACTTTAAATGGAAGAACTATATGATATGTGAATTATATCTAAATAAAGCTGTTATAAAATTTAAAAAAAATATATGGAGAGAGATTCTTTGTATACTTTGACCAGTTTCTACCTATGATAACATTTTGTGAAATTATAACAGAATAATAACACAGCCAGAATATGTGCTCATCTGTGCAGGTGTGAATATTAAGTTCTTTACAATTTTCTCAACTAAGTAGATTATAGTCAAAATACTGAACAATTCCAGCACCACAGGGATCCCTAGTAGTGCCACCTACTTCAGCAACCCCATCCTTCCATCTGTAGCAAGGTGTCCTCCATTTCTGAAATGCTGCCATTTTTAAAATGTTACGTAAGTGGGACCATACAGTATGATTAGTTTTTTTTCATTCAGCGTAATTCTCTGAATATCATCCAGGCTGTAATAACTTTAAAATTGACTTTAAAGAGAGAAAGAAAGGGGGAGGGAGGGAGAGGAGAGAGGGAGAGAGGGAGAGAGGGAGAGAGGGAGAGAGGGAGAGAG